>CAEGAF010011026.1:0-52661 GCA_903067075.1 Micropoecilia bifurca
ATATATATATATATATATATATATATATATATATATATATATATGCAGAAATGTCAAAACTATATAGAAAACACAAACTTCAAAATAAAGCTAGATCACCTATGAAAAATCCGATGGAAAAACAACACAAGGCAAAAAAATAAAGCCATTGATCAAAAATGGATAGACAATAGCCCATATCAGAAGCTTCAAGCCTGCAAAGGAGTTAGTGGCTCACAAATTTCTAAGCACAATAGGAGCGGGAAGAACAATGAAGGAATGATAGGAAAAAGGAACATAGCTCATACCTTGGTCGCCCATCATCAGGTGTGCCAGACCTTAAAGGAAAATAAGAGTACAGTCAGCAGAGAACAAGGGATCATGGGAAACTGTGTGACACTGACATGCAGGCATCTCCTTGACAGTAGATGTCTGTTACTTGAGGAGTGTTGGGATAAGGGAAAAGCAGGGTAGAGATCAAGTGGAGGACACACAAACAGGGTTAGTCTGATGAGCATTAAGGCAACTGAGAAAGGTTGCAATGCATCATCAGCAACTTACTATGCATCGCTCAGAAAGCTAAAGTCACGCTGACCTATATGCAGGTTCATCTCAGTCAATTAAAATGACTATAAAGTCATGTGAAACCAGACATTTACTTCAGTATATAACATATATTTATTACACTCTGTGGAATATATCAAGTTTTTATTTCTGTTAACTTTTATTCCTGTCAACATATGAAAACCAAAATTCAGATTTTCAAATAATCAGAATATTAAAGAAATCCACAAAAAAATTGTCAAACACCTGAAAGTCATTTCTATGAACTGTCCACCATATGGTCGTAATATTTGGTTAGTCAATAGTAACTGAATCAATGCAGTTTGACATGGAGATAAGCCTGTGGATGCCCAGGTTCTTTCAAAAGATGTGTTTAACATTTCTGCATTGTTAAATACATTGGTCATCTTCCTCTTAAGAATCTTATACTATGGTTATTAAACCAAATGTTGGTACTTTGCCATTGTGGGCCATTGGTAAGTTCTGCTGAAAAGACAAATTCTGCCTCCACATGACGTTTGTTAGCAAAAGCAACACTGAAGTCCTCCAAAAAATAATTTTGGATGACTGACTGATGATGACTGGAAAAGTCCCACTGGACCATAAGCAACTTGGATTATGTGGCTATTCACTCTTCCTCCAAAGTGTGGGACATTAGTTAAAAAAAAAAAAAAAGTAAAATGGTCTTTCATCCTCTAATTGGACTTTGGACTTCAGAGCAATAGTCTTGTCCTTATTCTCATTTGCCCAGAAGACATCTGACTTTATGACTTAGAGGTCCAGTTTTATATTTAGGTTATTATATTATATTCAACAATCAGATTAGTGTAATGTGCTGCTATATCCACACTTTCAAGTGTTTCAGGAAAATCTAATCATTCACATAACTTTCTAAAAATCAAACTTTTAAATCTGGACTGTGGACACTGAAATTAATGTTGACACATGTGTACTTGCTACTTTTGCATTGAGATGGTATTTTAGGCTTTGCCATTTTAGTCTTAATGATCCTCATCCCCAAAGCTGCTTAAAAAAAAATTAAAAATGAGCAAGCACCAATATAAGTTGAAATCTGCATTTACTTATTTTAACCAAGCCTGATGAATGTATCACACTTGATGTAAGGAATCCATCCATTAATATGGTAATGTACATAAATATACAATGTTGCTTGATTCTTTAAAGAAGGATTTTACCGATTGGTTGCTTTTGTAATCTTTTAGAGTTTTCAGAACTATTGCCGTTTTATATATATGGATGAGATAAACTTATAGTCACTTGTTTATAGACGTAATAACCATTACATTACACAGCAAGCTTTACAGGGAATACAGTTAGTGTTGCTTAAATTATCTGGGAAACTTGAAACATTATCCAACCTTGATTTTAAAAATAAAACAGATACAGGCAAAAACAAATCAGGAATTTTTTTTTGCAGTTTTTTTATTTTATTTTATACATTGACTTCAGAATTTATCATTTATGACTAGAAATATTGTTTTTATGTTGATGTTTAAGTTATTAAAAGTGTTCCTAAAAACTTTGTTGGAGGTATGAGTATTTTTCAAAATCAACTGACTTATTAATTAATGAATTAATTGGGAGTAATTTTCTATTAATGGAAAAATGATGACATACCACACTTACCACTCAAGTCACATCGATACCATCACCAAGACAAAACATTCTTTAACATTCATTTGATAGACTTTAGATGGAATTAGTCCCCAGGATGAAAATACCCACCTTCTGTATTGTTGTCTTCTGGAGGCATAGGCAGGCAAAGAGAGAGAGAGGGAGATATTCATTAAGCAGCATGCAGGATAGTACTGGCCATTGCATGTTGTCACCATGCAAGGCAATAAACATCACATGCAAGTGGCCTATTGCAACATCTCAACAAATTTATGTTGATCTGCTTTATTTTTGGTAACCTAGAAGATAATCTAGGACCAACTTAGGCAAAGTTTGTTCAGCTGTGTTTTTAAGAGAGAGATATGGTTTCTTTGAAAATGTGTTTCACCTCATTAAATTATGACATCCAGTGAAACTATTAATTCCAGTTAATATATAGATTTATTTTGATAAATTTAAAATGTTATATTCATTTACTAAATTACATGTTAAAAAAAATCTAGAAGCAAATTCAAAGCTCAGTGAATTCTTAATGAACTCTTCTTTGAAGATGAAGGTTTGAAGATCTGTTTTCTGTTTGACAAACTAAAGTGCTCTTAGGGACCCGCACCTGACCTTCCGGGCAGCAAGAAGTGGCTTAGTAAGCTTATGCCTGTCCTAGAATATCAGACAGACTTAAAATGGTGTGAGCGCATTTGACTGTTTACAAATAAGCAAAAAGTACATTCTTCCACCTAAATCTTAAAACTGGCTTCACATTTAAATAATCAAAGAACCAGTATTGATCACAAAGCATGTGAAGGCAAGGGGGAGGAAAGCAACACAACTTGAGGCTGGTTCATCCTGCTGTGTTCTTTCTCACTCATTAAAACTTTAATTTATTTCACTTTTCTTTAAAGATAATTTAATCTCTACTACTTCAAAATAATCACCATACATTTTTTTTTTACGTAAGCTGCCTTATGTAAAGAAATTCACAGCAAATGAAAATAATATAAAGAAATGGAAATGGCTGCATATGTAAAACATTTAATGTTTCAGAACTAGCAGTGAGATCTTGTGAAGGCATTTTCAGGAGATTGATTACAGCATTAAAGGCAAAGAATAGTGAGTGCATGGAGTTATACAAAAGACTGGCTCCTAAATGTCAATGCTTCTATATTAATTTTGGCAATAAGGTGAGTTTTACGACATTGAGAAAGCCACTGTGAAATATGTTACTCTGATAAAGGACAGACATAAATACATAGATAAACTGATGGCGAATAGGTGAGGTTCACAGCATGCCACCTGAGAGGATATAGATTAATTAAAAAAAAAAAAAAAATGAGTTCAAACATGCAAAAATAAGAAAAAGAGAATGTGTAAGAGCAAATGTTAATTGCCTCTCAAAAAGGGGAAAAATATACTCAGAGTAGTTCTTAAGCTATTGTATTAGAACCAAATTTAAAGATATACGGGTCTAGGTATAAACATGACAAAAACAACAAAAGAATTGTGTTTTGCATGCAACATTCATTTATAATTACTCAACATAATAGTTCTTGTGATCGGCCCAGATTTTAACCATGCCATCAGGATCCAGGTTTGGCCACAATTTAAATTCCTACCTCTCCAAAATGGTTTCTTGCTCCAAGTTAAGCATTTTTTTTACTTTGACCCAAAACTTACCATACCTTTTGGTTGCCTTTCCAAGTCAGACACCACACATAAAGTTACCAAAGGTTGTGGCATTGTACAAAAGTGATTAAACATCTATTAATTGGTTCAGATACATGACAACACCAGTTCTTTAAAGCTCAACAAAATTCAAGTGTGTTCCTATTCTTTCTAAAGGTGTCGTCTATATTAATAAAATTTCCACATTTTCTTGGAAATACAGTATACTGCCTCACTATATCTAAGATTTTTAGAAAACAAACGCATATTTAAACAATCAGGCAGAAAATGTTGCATGTGAGAAAGTTAGAGGAATAAGACTGTGTGCAGGAAGGAATTAAACTAAAACATGTCTCTTACAGACAATGAGATGCTGCTGTCAAATAAACATGCAAACTGATTTCTTTTTTTCCCAGTTCAACTATGAAAAGCACACTGCTGAAATTAAAGGCATTCAGACAAAGCAAGCATGATGCTGGCAGCTGCAAATGACCAAAAAAAAGGTGAAAAACATTAACAAATAAAAAACATTTGATTGTCAAGACCCCAAAAGCACTGAAACATTAGCTACAATACATACTTTGTCCATTTTTATAAAACATAACTGTAATGTTTGATATGAGGCATATTTAGGTCATGCATTTTAGTTCTGTGAGTGCCCTGTGTGGGAAGGTTTTAAAAGTTTAGATGATTTTTACTTACCAGTGGGATTAGCATGATATTATACCGATTCCCTTCCTTTTATAAGCTTTCATCTTAAATTAGAAGCTATTAATTATTGATCCTATCTAATTATAGCTTTGGAGACATACAATATTTATGGCCTCCATATTAAATCAGATCAGAGAACATTATCTTAGCATGACTCTTAACCTCCACAGGACGAAAATAGTGCCAAAAGTGAAACCACTGAAAACAAGCCACTTTCTTTGTGTGATTAGGCAAATGATTACAACTATTTTTGTTATTTGTGTTCAGTAGGTTTGACACAAAACTGATTTTATTGCTAAATATATTTCTGTGGAATCTATTGATAAAAATTTTACTTTGGCTGTAAGATTTATTTATAAAAATGATCACAAATTAGGTCAATTTTGTGAAACAAGATAAGGAGAAAAGGTACTTCACATGCTCACAGAATTTTGCAGAATCTCTTTCTCCAAATATGTTTGCAATGACATCAGTAAGCATCTCACTTGACCAGGCTATTCTTTCCAGATTCAAAAGTTTAGTAATACACCTGTAAACAGTGCTATCAGTGTGTTTTTTACAAATATACATTTGGCCTTGAGGAATCTTTTTGTTTTACATATCGTAAGATGCTTCTTGTGTGATATGTTAGTACTGAGAAACATTTTCAAAGTTCAGCAGCTGCGGGTAAAGGATATAATATTCATTTGGAGAGGGAAAAGATAGATTTTTTTTAATACCCTTACATTTTAGCTATTCTATTCTTTAAGTATTTTTCTTCCATTTTACATGCATTACAAAATAAAATATACATATGAAACAAGTTGTTGCTGACATGGCATGAATTTCATATCAATAGCCCCCTTTAGACATTTACTTACCAAGAAAAATTGTTAACATATTATTGCTCCTTTGCACTTATTTTCCCTACTGCATCTTATGAGATGAAATTCAAACCACCTCTAGAGGCCACATGGAACGAGGATTCATCTGGTGATTTTAAGAGCGAAAGAAGCTTTTCCTTAATAGCTGTATCACCTCACAGGAACCATTAAAGCAAGTCACCATCACTCATCTCTCTCTCCCTCTTTCACACACACGCACACACACAAATGCACTTCCATTTTTTTTTCACAAATGTACCCAGCTGGTTACATTCTAATCCATAGTTGTAAATCCATTTAATCCCCTTGACAAAGTGATCCTAGTGCTATTGTGCTGGTAACTCTACACCAAAATGCACTCAACTGTCTATCAAACAATCTGTGTCTCTGATAGTCTTACGCTGTTATGTTATGCACACAGAGCAGTCTATGGCTCAAGGAATATAATTACAAATACTAACGTAATGCCTCACTGAATGAAACATCTGGTGTACAATTTCTCCAAGAAAAACACACACAGACACACAGGTGGGAAAATTAATCTATAAATTGATTTTCTTTTCGCTTAGCCTGATGCAGACATAATTCTGACAAAACATAAAATTGAACCCCCCCTGACTGTGAGCTCCAAACCGTGACAACCGTTCAAAGCCAAAGTGACAGGACATACAGTAGACAAAAAAGAAAAAAATAACTGGACATGCTTAGTCCACTACGATACATCATTCAAGCTACCCTCAAAATGCCATCACCACACACAAACAGATGCAAGTCTGTCTTGTGCGTCTGAATGTATCTGGCTGAAGAGAAGTAGGAAGGAGAGTCCAGTTGACATTTTAAATAAAGATGCATGCGTGACATTCACTAGACACCACACACAGCTACAGATATAATTCATTTTTCTCTGCTGTCTGACAATGTTGTAAGATCTTTTCTAGTTCAATAAACCTCCTGTTAATGCCATAAGCACTGATGAGTTGGTGAATTTGTCTTCTCTTGCACTGTAATTACACTCATATTTTCTTAATAATTTCCTTTGGGTAGCAAAGAAAAAACAAACAGAAGAGGGAGGCTGCCTATTCTAAACAATATTCTATTCTGAACTAAAAGCTGAAATAGCTCCTGCAATGATGTTTAACTATATCTTAACAGCACACAATTGCTTCCTAAATGCTGCAAATATTCAAAACAGTCTAACACAAGCTTCACAGTCCAAGCAGCAGTAGTAGAATTCCATCAATGATTTTCTAAAACTGTGTTATACAGAAAATTGCATCCAAAATGAATCAATTGATATTATAAACGTGGGCAGAGAAACATAGTTAATTGTTTGATAACCAAAGAATCGTGATGTTTAACAAAGTTGGCCCATTCCACAAAATCCACATGAAAACCATAAATGTATAAATCCAGAAAAAAAGCAGAAATTATTTAATGTTGAAATGAAAATATAATTATTAGTTTAAAAAGTGCTTCTTTCAATTATAATGAACAGTAGAAATTTGCTCCCAACTGTTAAGAAATTAAAATAGTCTACAAATAATCAATTTAATTGAAAAATCCTCTGAAGGGTCAGATATTTACAGTTGGCTTGAGATTAAAGAAGAGATAGATTCCCAACTTAAAACATAACATTTAAATGTTCTTGATTAATAAGGTTTTACAAATATCCAACATTTTTTTTAATTTTGGGGGAATTATAGAAATGTAAAAATATAAATAAAAAGGGATAAGCACAAAATAATGAGTTTTCACAAGAATTGCACAATTTTCAGCATGTGGGTTTCATTTGTAAATAATTACAATAATTGTACGTTTGTATGTTACAACACAACCCAATTCCTTTCAACTGACATTTGAATTTAAACAGTGGCAGCAGATGTTTTGATAGAAAATCTGAAAGACTAGTACAGAAGCTACCAAGCATCAATTGGTTGTTAAACTACAACTTGGACAAACTCAAGAGTAATGACTGGGTGCTCATCCCTTTCTACCACTAACCTAATGCATCTGCAAAGGGGAGTTCATTGCATTGAACAGCTCACCATTGCTCAATTATGTAATTGAAGCAACAGAAAAAAGGGTAAGAGAGGAAATGCTTGCATGGACTGAGTGACCAGCCATTCTGATAGAAACTAATAGCAACCACAGCTGTGGATAATTATACTCTCACTAATTTCAACTTCACTTCTAATTATTCAGTCACTACTGGAGCTTTTACGCCTTCAGACCATTTCTGTCTTTGAATGAGCTTTTTAGAAAAATCCTCCCAGTGGGAATGGCCTTGCCAAACAGGACAGTGTCCAAAAGGAAATTTCAAGGGTTTAAAAATGAACAATTTGTCATTGTATGACTTACTGATAGCAAAACTCAGTTCGAGAAAGCTACCAGAAGGCAAGCACTAGAGGAGGCAAGAAAGCAAAAGCGTTTTTGAATGATCATAGTTTTTCTGTTTGTGTATTTTAATCTAAAGGAGAATTACTCTTTTCAGACATTGAACATCAAAGCACAAAAGAAACAAATAGTTGAAAAAATATTTTCCCCAGGGTTAAAGGGAAAGTACGCGTCTGAGGGATGGGAATATTTCACAGTTCCTGCTACTCCAATAGAGGATGGCATGAGCCTGAAGAAAATATGAAAAGATGCCAGCATGAAGATTTTCACATAACAAAAATGCTATCTTTTACTTGACTTTGCTTTCTTTTTTTTTTACTTTGTTAGTGCAAAATATCTTCATCACAAAAAATTAATACATGCTCTCTCAAAACAATATTCTATTTCACTGTGTCTCAGCTAAGTTTATATAGCGTTGCACTTCAGCTGTTGTCTGCATGTAAATTAGTTTCTTTAACCATCCAAGATCTGCACCATTAACTTGAACTGACGTTTTTAGGGCAAAACAACATGTTCATGTTCTGATGAGAAAACTACAGTTTGCGTAGTGACATTAACTGTCCTCAGAAAAAACATTTTAAACAGCAACATTATTCTGTTGCATTCAAGTCCTCACAAGCAAAACACAGTTGGTTATGTACAGAATAGTGAAACCTCTACCCCCACTGCATGGCTCGCTAACATAATGAATGGCTATTCTGGTGACAGAGCTTTAGCAAAAAGAATAAAATAAGAGTGCTGATACCTGTGAACTCCTTCTCACAATGCTGGGGTGAGACAGAAGAAATTGCCTCATTAAATGGTGTCCAATTATCACCAGAGGACTTTCATATCACTATTGTGTTGAATGCCCTTTGTGGTTTGTACTAATGTTCAATGTTTGGTGTTACGGAACATGGTCACTCCAATCTAATCTTAAGCTTCATTCTAGCTTAATGTTGCCCACGCTTTTGTTCTCATAGACCTTTCTACATATTTCTCACTTTCAGGCAAAAAAATGCATATAGCTAGCATGAAACATAAACTCAGGGGAAAAACTATAAAAATGACCTTTAGGGTGCACAAATATACCTTTATCCTCTTTAGCAATAGGTCTAGGTTAAAAAGAGAGCTTTTAAATAAAACCTAAAAAAGCAATAAATATTTAAGAATGTGTTCAATCTATTAATTTACATTGCATTACACATTAAATGCTTAGTTTTATTTTGTACTCAAATAACATCAGTGATTGTGAATTAATTACTCTTATTATTCAGCTACTAACAGGCTCTCAGGACAGATGGTGTGTGGACATTGTATTCCAATCCAGATATCTCCAAAGAGACAGACCCGTTAGAGAGGATTGTGTGAGCAGATGTGCTCTCCATTCTTTTACATCTTACGTAGGGGTTGGAGTGATCCAACAGGATAATCAGAGCAGCTTATATAGAAGTTCTAATAACCTTAATCCCAGGATTCACAATATCTAGGATAGAATTACCATTGTGGAGTCAATCTCTTTTGTGACAGGTATTAGCAGTGAAAGATGGCATTAAGAAATCAATGCAAGTGGAAAGTTTGTAAGTGTAGGCTCAGCATATTTCCAACTTGTTACAAAGTGCAGAATGGTGGCTATTTAAGACAGTATATGTATAGGACTTCCTTAAGAAAATGAGTTCCCACTTCTAATACTGTTGACGTCTAACAAATCCCTATCAGAATAGTGGCTCTTGAGCTTAACCTAAAAAAAATACAGCAATAAGGCATACTGAGCATTAATGCAACTAAGCTCTAAGCACTGTTACCATTAATCCACATCTTCACCCATTATAAATAAAAAAAACACATGTGGAAAAAAAACTATCTAAAAATACATCATGTGTTAAATGAATTAACAGTGTCATTTGAAGCGACGCAAAACTGAATTTAGATTTCATCTTCAGAAAAAACAAACAAGGATGGTATGATCCTCCTTCAGGGTTAACACCCTCAGCATGCTAGCCACTGCTTTGTAGATGTCTAAAGTATCTTAATATGTCTGATGTTATTCAATAACGGAATTACAAAGTCTGTAAACACGACTGTAACAAAAATGTTTCTGAAAACTATTTGTTTTTACATGGTTTTGGCATCATTTCTTTGAAATTATTTATGTGCACTTGTGACTCGTTTTGGAATTTCAAACAAGTCCCGTGAGTACAATGTCCAAATAGCAGCATCAAAGGTTACCTATGCTCATAGCAGGAATCATTTGCTGTCTGGAAATGATGAGTTTTGCAGCACTGGTCATTAATCTACATAGCTATCTACCTGTGGAAATATTGTTACATATAAAATAATATATATTTTTAGTATTAAAAAAATTAAAGAAGACATGTCTAATTCTGTTAGATCCTGCATAACATAGCAATCAATGGTTGAGATTTTACTGACGATGAGGCTTGTTTTGGTGAAAGTGTCATATGCCAGGAAAAATTACTTGGGATGTGTTTTGTGAATGCATTGCCACATTTGAACTTTTTGAAATATTGCCAGATTACAAAAGCAAATGTATTTTTTTATGTTTTGTGATAAACCAACATAAATGGGGTCATATGTCTAAAATGTAAAAGTTCATTTGTTTCAGTAACTCACTTCACCAAGTGAAACACATTACTTGCACACAGGTGGATGTGTTCTGGCCTATTTCCGTTAACCCAGCTAATTTTTGGTTTACAGGTAATGAAAAACATTCAATTTGGGGGAATTTAGAATATTATTTCAGATTTTTTTTTTTTTTTTTTAAAACATGCTTTAACAAAAATGTGGGCTTCAGGGAAAACATATTTACTTAAAGGTTGTTTTGAAATAATCTTTACGTTTGGTTAAGAAAGCAAAAAATATATGCTTTAGATTGTTGATTTCAGTATTTTTCAGTGTCTGACTGAGACAGAGGTGTTATCTGCCACAAATATATATTTTAAAAAGTTGTCAAAAGAGTGTTGACAAAATTTTAAAATTTCCTTTGATAATCAGTTGTTTATTTGTAGCAAAATGAAAATACTCTGAGAAAATTTCTCCAATCATTTAATTCCACTAGGTGTTTATGAACTCAGAGACAGAAGTATATATTTTTCTGAGTAAAGCTGCAGAAGGTCCATCTTTCAGATATACAGTGGAATCACATGGTTTGTTACATGACCGGCATACTTGAAACAGGACCATTCATTCACATTAATAACTCATCTTCTTCCACACAATATCTCAGTAGTTAAATTCATATGTGAACAAGGGCAAAGCTACCGAATACTAATTTGTTAAATCAAGTATTCATGTAGAGCTGTACTTATAAATGAACTCAAATCTAGAGGAGCACTCAGAAAGCACCACTCACTGCTAAAACCCAATGCTCCATCTTAATTTTTCTAAAGAAAATTATCATGATTGATAATCAAGAGTTCTGTTACTCACTTCTCCTTGGCTGGCTTGCCAGGAATCTAGAAATGCCTTAGACAAAATGTTGCTTTTCTAAAGTAAATAATTATTTATATCTGTGTATATGTCTATGTACATATACATACATTATAGATGTGTATTTGTGCATAGACAGACATGATCAGCTGTAATATGTTGGCCACAGACTGGTAGAGTACCACAATAAAGGCTCTGGTGTGTTTTTCAGGCCACCATATTCCCCTGATGCCAATCCGGCAGCATCCGATGGCATCTGTGGGAAGGTTACCAAACCCACAAAGTTCCCATCGCCAAACCCAAAGGGTGCTAGGATCTATGTTTAACATTATCAACATCCTGGTATCAGATACCCCAGAATACTCTCAGATGTTCTGTCAGACCACGACTGCTTTGGTATGAAAACACAATTTTGGGTAGGAAAGGCAAATTTATCTTTGTATGAACAGCTCAAATAGGTAATCAGATAAATAACATAAAACTTAAGCTAGTTACTTTGCATTATATTATTTCTTCAGTGCATTTTGCCATTTACATCTACATGGCACAAAATATAAATTGTTGGCAAAATGAATAAAGCTAAAGTGAAACAAAAAAACATAGCTTCAGTAAAACTGCATTTGTTAAGAAAAATAAAATAAATAATATGCCAAGTAGTGTCACTCTTTTCAAAGGCAGGACTGATCAATCATTATTGAAGAACCCATCAGTATTTGTTAGCTACACAATTTCTAGCTTGCTTTTCTTATGAGTGATATAGGCTTTTCAGGTAGAAGACCAGAATGAAGGTTACTTGTAGTATATTCACTGTGTCCCTCTGGAGTGAACTCAGGAGACACACTATTGTGTTGATGACCAGTAACACCACTTTGATCCCTATTATTTGTCTTACCAACCTTATTTATATGATGAGGAGGTTACTTAGTTTTCACATTTTTTACAAGTCTCTCAGTACTACAGAGATCCTCATAATTTTCCTTACTTTAATCTGGAACATTAACTGAACATTTTATTTTTGAGAGCCGTCTCCATCATGTTGTTTAGAAACTGCCATTTTAACGAAGCCAAATACAATATCTTTGTATGACTGCATAATATAGATAAGTCCACCTTTAAAGTAAAAGTTGAGATATGGTGTCAGATTTTGTTTTTTATTCTCAGAAAGTCATGTTAAAACCTTTTAATAGTTATGGAATAAAATAAATTTGCAAGAAAGACACCATGAATAGCTTCCACAAAAGGAATTAATGAAATGCAAGGAAACTTGCTCTGTATGATTCAGTATGCATCTCATAAATCCTGACAGACAAAGAGCACTGACATTAACACCCCAAAATTCTTGTGATGTTGCTAAACTAAAGTTGATTGATTTGCATAGAGCATTAATTAGAAATTGTACAATTAACATTTCTCACATTCTATTAGGTCTCAAATAGTACCATTTTTTTGACTATAACCATCCTACTATATTTCTCTCCAGAATATAGGTCACATCAGTCAGCAAATGTGTCAGAATGAGGAAAGACACATATAAGTTGCACTGAACTTTAAGTCACATTTGTTTAGAAATTGATAAAAACTGAGGGGGACCTCGTCTGTGTTAATAACATGTGCGCAGCGGAGTGGTGATGCATTCAGTGCAAGTTCGGGGTGATAGAGAGGCGGTTGCATGACATGAAACCGCAACACCAAGACAACCTGACAGCAAAGTCATTTATATTCATCTCCTCTGCAATGGATGTGTTGAGCACAATTGTCAGGCTTCTGAAAAGTAGGTAAAGAATATTCCTAAGCACTCAATCCTTGGTTGGGCCTCCTCTTGCATGAATTACTGCACCAATGTGCTGTGGCTTAGAGGCAATTGGCTTGTGGTAAACACCTACATTTATTACAGTGACCAACGTCATTTAAAAAAAGATTAAAAGAAAACTTGTTTTTGTCTTTGTCGGCTGTGTATACGTAGACTTATGTTCATATCCTGCAACACCGATGCATGGCGCTCATTGAACGAAACCCCATGTATCGCTACAAGAAAGTCACATAGCTCACACAGTAACTGTTTCAGACACGGACAAGCCCAACTTTATTTGTAAGGAAAGATATCTGTCAATGGGGTGCATTTGCCAAAGTAATGTCTGATCTTTTGCGGTTCCAAATAGATGGATATTGGGACAACCAAAAGATTATCCATCCAAACCTCTTCCACCTTTCCTTACAATGTCTTTACACTCCAGCTTCATCAGTTCCTTGTACAGCTGGAGAAGTTGTATCAATAAAGAGTAACAGACTCAATTTCCAAGTTTTGGAAAACCTAACTTGACTAACAATATCAACGATAGTTTAAATTTAAATGAAGATATGAAGCAATGCAATATAGAATACAATGACTTACAGGTCATCAAATCAGTGTCAGTTAACAGGGTCAACTAGTTTGCCTATAGGGATTTTTAAAGTCCAGCAGGTGTCAGTATTAAGTGACACAGTATCGACACAATACCAATACGGTTTGATAATGTGTCAAAACACTTAATGATGCTTCATCACTACTGTGGCACAGCATAAGTGTAATGGAAGCCCAGATTGAGTTAACAGCTGCCTTCAGGTCATCTGCCTTGTTGGGTCTGATGTCTCATCTTCCTGTTGACAACAGCCAATAGATTGTTGTATGAGGCTAAAGGTCAAGGGAGTCTTCTGACCAGTCAAGAACAGGAACACCAGAGACATTGTCACACTGTCAAAGGCTTTTAGAACCTTTGGCAGTGTGGACATGAGCAAAGTCCTCCTGGAATATAAAATCAGCATCTCCATACAACATGTCCGCAGAGGAGAGCATGAAGTGCTCTACAATTTCCTTGTAGACTGTGATCTTCATTAAACACAGTGAACCAACACCAGCAGATGACATGACATCGATAACCATCACTGAAAATTTCACACTGGACTTCAAGCAATGTTCATTCTGACTCTCCACTTTTCCTCAAGACTCTGGGATCTTGATGTCCAAATGCAGAACTTACTTTCATCACACTATTCCTTTTCCGTTTAACCCAGGTAAGACACCTCTAACATCTCTGGTTCAGGAGTGGCTTGACACGGGGAATACAACATTTGTAGCCCAAGTCATCTGTGTAGTGGCTCTTCTGGAATGAATTAGATTTGACTATCCTCTCAAGACTGTGGTCCTCCCTGTTACTGGTGCAGCTTTCCTACCAGACTTCTTCCTTCCACTCAATTTTCAATACGCTTGGATTACAGAACTCTGAACAACCAGCTCCTTCAGCAATGACCTTTTGTGACTTACCCTCCTTGTGAAGGGTGTCAGTGATTATGTAGCCTGCTAACCCATGAGAGGCCATTTAACAGCTCAGGAAACCTTTGCAGGTGTTTTGAGTTAATTAGATGATTATGGTGTGACAGGAGGTTCTTTTATCACAGAATTCTAATTGATGGAGACACTGAATTTTCATCATCTCTGAGCCATAATTATCAAAATTACAAGAAACAAAAGCTTGAAATATATAACTGTATGTTTGATGATTCTATATAATATGTTTCACTTTCTGAGATGACCGGAAAGAAAAAGTGTACTTTTAATTTTTTGAACTGTAGCATTATACTGTCTCCAGATTACGCAAATAACTAAATGCTATCTGGTGATATGCTTAAAAATAAATACAAAAGACCAAATAAAATGTCCAGAATTAAGTCTGCCCTACTTTCTCACTTCTACTGATTTATGGTTGAACAATGCATGATGAAGTAAACATGATTCCATATTATAATGATAGAATATTCATTTATCCTATGCATGCATGTTATTTCTCTAATGAGAAACAAAAAGACAGATTCAAGAGAACTTTTTTGATTGAACTGTGCATTTAAATAATTGTTTCAACCAATTGTGGGGATTTGTGCATGTGTATCCTTGTGTTTGACGTCATGTCATGTAATGTCCACGCTTGCAGTTGGATGGGGAGAAGTTGACAGGTCTGGTGGCAAATCCCATAATCCTTTCATCTGATCAAAGTAACAAAACACTTTTTAAATTATCCAATCCACAAATAATTTCAATATACTCCTAAACCAAATCCTTATATAGTCACCAGCTAGATTCGGAGAAGTTAAAAGAACAGCTTTGTTGTCTTTTTTAAAAAAATATACATTTATCTTTCACTTCTAAATGCTTGATGCTAACATGGATCAGATGGCTTATTTGAGAGGGAGGTTGCCAGCAAACAAAGACACAGTTTCAGTCCCAATTATCCAAATCCCAATTTGACTTTTTTTTTCTTTTTACAGATTTTCTATGCAGTCCTTTTCCCCACTTTGTCAAATTACCACAACTGTCAGAGTAATTTACAAGACTTTTATGAAATAGAGCATCAGAATGTAGCATAACTGTGAAGGTCAAATAATGAATCTTTAGCTATTAAGAACCTCCAAGAAAGTGTGATATGTTGTGTTTATCCCCTGACATAATACAAAAGGCCCACACTGCTCTGTGGGGGCCTGAGGGATTGACTAAAAACAAACTGAATTACAAAACTCAAGGAACACACCAGGCATATCAGAAATAAAGTTATGAAAATCTTCAAAGTTTAAAATAAGTTAAAAAACCTTCAACTTATCTATAATGCTACAGCAAGGGTTCTGTTGAAAACTGAAAGTAGAAACATTTTTTTTTTACTCTTCAACGAAAAATCCTAGAAACGATTATATAATAGATAATAATAGTAATAGAGGTCCATCTTATATTAAAGAACTGCTTGCTATATTCCCAACTAAATACTTTTTTCTGCCACTGCAGGGCTATTGATGGACGCTAGAGTTTCTTAATGTAAAAAGGGAGTTAGATATTTCAATGTTCCAATTCACTTGTGGAAACAGCTTTAGTCTTGGAGGCAAAAGCCTACTTTAAAGGCTACGGCTAACACTTTTTTTAGTAAGGTTTACTTCCAGGTTTTGCCTTTTAGCTGTGACATCTTCCTGCAGTTAGCTATAAGTTGAGCTTTTGGTGCCAATAACTTTATGCTCTCTCACTAGACCCAGCATTTCTGTCTCTTAAGCTATGCATATTCCTGTCTGCTATAGATTTTATAGCAGACAGAGTTTCAGAGTTCAGAGTTTCTTTGTTTAACTTCAATTCCTATGAAGCCACCAAATACTGCTGTCATTAACTACTAAAATATTTTACTGAACTGACAGGTTTGGCAGGGACAGCATTAAGACTATAGACATCTTGTTGGTGGTAACATCATAATGGGCGATCTTTGAGCAAAGGCAGGTTGTATCATCTTTTAGAGGCTGCATAGGGGTTGATACTGGGTCAGAGAGGCAAACAGAGCTGCAGTGCAATGATTTAGGTCAAAACAATTGTTAATAGTCCGGCACAGTCCAGGCCTAAATCCAAATGAACATCTGTAGCACAACTTGAAAATTGATGCTCAGAGACACGCTCCCATGCCAGCGAGTGAGGTTGAGTATCTATCAAGTCAAGCTAGAAGAGAGTTCACTCTTCTATCTCAGATTTCAAAAGGTTGGAAAACATTTCCCGACATACTGCTGAGAAATAAAATAGGAAGAGAAAGAAAGTTACTTTTCCTTCCACTCTTGCTCTAACTTCCTTGCTCTTTCACCAGTGTAAATAATATGCAAATACTGTGTTTAGTTTTTTTATTTTGACTTGTGCATTATTGCAATTATGCATTATATTGCGTTTTGGCAATTTCAGGAGTCCCTCTGTACTTACAGTCCAACTCTATTGCTACTTGTAAAAGTGTTCTTTCTTACAGATTTATAGGGTTGGTGTGTTTTATAATTATTTCATGAATCCGTGTCAACAGCCACAGGCAACAATTTTTTAATCAAAAAAGATGAAGGCCCTCTTCTATACAGCCCTGCTCTGCTCCATAAAGCAAAGTTAACAACTAACAAGTGTAAATTGGTTTTAGGTCATGCTTAGTGGATGGGAAGTTTTCTGTCTCCTTGGAAAAACACAACTTAATAAGGGTGTATTTATTATATTGTCAAAACTGTTAATGCAAACCAATCAGGGCCACGCAATTTTTCTTGAAACTCCTAGAGCACCAATGCTTTCTAAAGTGCTACAAAAAGGCAGCAATTTCTAATTATGTAAGAGAATCATCTTTTATTTCACGATTTGCATATTTCTTTCTAGGAGGCCAGGAGCATAACACAAGGAGAAAAGTGACATCGGCACATCACACCGATAGCTGGTTTGTAATCAGGTCAGAAAAGTGGGTTCATACTTAGACTGAAAATATCTAAACTGAGCGAACAGATGTACGATGCTAAATTTAGACCAACAGAATGAGGTAAACATGCCACTTTTTTGTCATCTCACCTATTGAAACTTGCAAAATAATTTATTTATAAGCATGCTTATGCTTCGTATACAGTAAGTAACTCTCAGGACATGTCTTCCCCCATTATAGCCAATTATAGCCAACATCCTATGATGATGCAGATTCTCAAAAGGGCTTTTAAACAATAAGGAAAAGCTTTCAGACCATCATAGTAATGACTCCATTCCCCACTGACTATGACTGTTCAACACTCCTGTAGCAAAAAAATATATATTTTTTTTTCTCATCAGTAAATTTTTAAGCTCAAGTCTTTTGTCATGAAATGCTCTCATGTGACAATCACAATTTCTGATCTGATTCACAAAAACAAAAAACAACTTTGTGACAAACATCAAATAGCACACCCAGAAGAAAGCCCTCTCTGGGAATTCATTTAGGACCATTACCGACAATACCTGGAAAAACTGGTACTGGGCAGTGAATATTGCTGATGCTTGAGTATTGAGACAGATTTGTTTAGACACTTTAAAGGCCTCTTAAAATGGCAAAGTCATTATGATGTTCTGATATGCCTGTAGCTGTAATGTAACCTACACAGACATTAGTGGCAGGTCCAAGCACATGTACGGCCACAATAATGTTTCAATTCAGATTTATGAATGTCATCTGTTAGATGGACTGATACAGGCTGCTGTAACTAATGTATTATATTCAAGTTATACTATTGAGGTCATAGGGCCCTAGGGTTTTTTCTCAAAAGTGGTTCCAGGCCTTAACCATTGATCGTGCTAAAACCATTTATTAACTGGTTGTGTAAAAGAACTGGATTTATTTTATACAATCAAAGCACGTGCTCAGTGCCACATCTCTAGGCTCTCATTCAGTACCTTTGTTTTAATAGGATTTCTCTGAATAGGATTGGAATGCAAGGAAATGGAAGAAAGGCACAAATCAAAAATGTACTTAGTATTTCCAGCAAGCCAGGCTCTAATATCACCATCTTAAATGACTAATACTGTTTTGAATAATGCCATATCTATGATAAACAGCGACCTGTCCAGGGTGGACCCTGCCTCTCACCCAAAGACTACTCACCCCTCAAGGATAAGAAGTGGTTATAGGTAATCTATGGGTGGATCTTTTAAACAACAAGCAATATTTGTGATTGCCTTACATTTACACTAGTTTACTTCTGATCAGCACCAGGTGTGGTGAAAAACAAAAGTTACACATAATGCATGAGGAAAGGATTATTATCACCTAGCTATATTTAAAACTTAAATTAAGCAATTAGCAACTATAGCAACAGCTCTTTATGAAGTATTGCCCTGCTTATATCAAGTTATATCAATTATATCACTTCATCACAGAAAATGTGAGGCCTTTTAAAAATTTGAATGTTAAGGTTGAATTAAGCAAATCAACCACAGTCAACTTGGAAGTTTAACACATGGTCGTTCCAACAATTTGATTGGTTTGTCTAGATGAGCCCACTTTGATGCTCATGTTGCAAGAAGTTCTGGGTCGATTGTTGGTGCTAATAGCACCGCTTTTTATGTTTCTAAGCCAGAGCTTTCAGCATTGAAAACAGAAGGAAAAGGTTCATAGCATGTAGTTCCAACCAGTTTGGAATAGGAAACAGTTTGAGGTAGAAATAAAAAACTGTGTCTGTGCATAAGGGTTGTAAAGAAATATAATAAAACATTTTACGACCAATCAACAAAAATTTATTAAACAGTATTAAGCCTGTGAATTTTGTAATACAGTTTTTATACTACCCTAAAAATATTAAAGGGGATTAATTAAGAATAATGTATGCAATAGATCTAAGTTATTTGAAAGTAGCTCAGTGAGCTTATAGTTGAAAAGATTCATGCTGTGAAAAAGTCACAAAACAGATTACATTGTTGCTGCATGGGAAAAAAAAACATTATGTTTTTTAAGGATGATTATTCATTGATGTCCACAATAAGAACTAAAATGGGAAAACAGAAAACATGCAAATTTGCAGATACAAGCAGTAGTTATTGAAAGATATTTTAATTATATTATTTCCATTACCTTCAAATGACTTCTATGTTCCCTTTGTCTTTATATTTAACTGGTCTATTGTTCCTTTTTTTCTTATTTGCAACACTGTCTTTTCCTGAAGGTCTGATCAAAAGCTGTGATAAAGGTCAGTTTTTGTTGTTTGTTTCAATTAATACATTTTACTTCAAACTAAAACGAAAGTTATTATTTAAAATAATATTATTTATAGTTTATTCAATCAAAATGCTGTCCTGAATGCCTGTTTAGTGTGAAGCTTTGTGTATTTTGAGAAACACTATAACACTATAATCCTCATTAATCCATAAACCCCACCCTGTTAGCATGTGGGTTCTCTTCTATTGCCATCATCTAATTTGTTTTATGAGATCAATGATATCACTCATGTTTACTCCATCGACTATGATGACAATCATTGCCCCTTAATTTGCAGCAATTCACTGGAGATACTTTATAGGTCAACTGATCCCCACAGACCTGCTTTATAGTTATAGAGGACACCTTTGGGGGATGGAAGTTACCTGCATTGCTTGCTAATGAGGCCTTCAAGGAGATTTAACTTTACAAACAACTGTATAGCAGATCAATAGCACACGACCAGAGCTTACCCAGATAAAGGAAGGGAATCTATTACTTTTAAGCTAATGTTGAGTTCAAAAATTTGGGTTAATTTGTGTAATGTCAAAACCACGATGTGCTGAATTACAAAGTCCAGGTCTTACCTTCACTGCAGTCCTTCCCTTGGAAGCCAGTGTGAGAGCAGTCACATGTCGGTTCATTGTTAATTAAACTGCAGACTCCTCCATTTAAGCACATGTTGGCTGTCCCACAGACATCCATTAAGACCCCCTCGCTGTTGATCATTTCAGACTCCGTGTTGTTGACCTTTATATCTGTTATCCATCCTGCAAAAGGTGGCTGATCCTTAACCGCTGCCGACGTCAAGCGCAACGCCACAGACCTGAGCTCCGGCGGTATTCCACCAACGAACAAATGGCTGAAGACAGTCATGTCTCGTCTTTTCGACTTTACTTCCACCCACTTTATCTCGCCATCCACAGAAAGGGTCGTGTTCTTAAAGCTTCTCCTAATCGTGACGTTGTGCCATTGGCTGTCGTTGACTGCAGTGTCAGACACCACGGTTGCAGGCTCTGCGCAGAAGATTGAGTAGCGAAGGCTGAGTTTGCCGTTTATTAGGAGAAGTTCTAAAAAGTCACAAAATCCCTCGTCGTCAAAGTAAACAAGAACCCCATGGGAGCTCTTTGTTTTCATGCTGAAGCTCATTTCACTTTCACAACATGCATTCCACACTGGAAACCTCGCCCACTGTCCCTCAGTACCTGTAAATTCTAGGCAGGTGCCTATTTCCATGAAGCAGCATATGAGGATCCCAACCCATATGAAATGGGCGCTGTGCAGCTTTTGTACAACCATTGTGTGAATCCAAACTTGGTAGACTGTAGTTAGGAGTAATCGCTTATGAACTTACATATATATATCTTAGGTTATGCAAAAAAGTATGTTGGGTCAACTGTGATAAAAGTCTGGTGTAGCACTGACTGCCTAAGTAAATTTATAAGTGTGAACTGCTGCATTGTAAGGTATAAGATTACATATTAGCACAGGTTTAACTGACAACTGATTTAGCCAACACTTGCTTCCTGGAGCAGACAGCATTACTTAAATCTGTCCAGGCCAGTGGCCTAATATCTCACTGTTCTCACCAAAACAGTTTAAACTCTTCGAAGGTTCTCTCTGCCATAACTTACTTCAAGCATGCGATTCAGATATCTCCTGGCTACACAAACAGTGTCTATTTCACATAACAATAAAACGTTGAAACGGCAGCTTTAATTTTCATGTTTAAGTGCATTTTCTCTGGCGAGCCGCTGGAACTCTTGTTTAGGGCTTTTCACCCCGTGTCCTAGCTAGCAGAGTCGAAAAATGCCATAAGGAGTCACGTTGGCTGATAAGCTCAGCATAAGACACAGTTTGCCTGTCAAGGCACTTCTCTGCGTTGATGCGCTCTGCAAAAAAAGAAAAGAAAGAAAAAAGCAGATTTAATACAGCATCAGCATTTTCAACATATCCATTTCCAAGTCCACTTTGGCAATGCCTTCAGGCTAGAATTAGACTAATACTGTGATTAAGTTGAAGGATAGCCAGGGAGCACTTTGTCACAATAAGCACAAGCTGTATCATTAGATTACCATCACCAGTTCTTTCCAGGAAGCAAGCTGCTGCACTTGACAATCACACATATGACTTCATCTCACTGGCTTTATCTGTAGTAGAGTATTTAAACTCTATGAAGGGGGAAAAAGTCACAAATTGTTCAAAAACAGTCACATTCTGGGTCTTAATTCCAATAAAAGATGAACAAAGAGAAACGCATCACTCCGATCTTGTCTCGGGAAACATTTACAATTAGGGGGGGTGAGACAAGATCTACAGACCGTTTACCTCAGCATTCCGTTAAACATGCCCTGAATGCTCTGCTCCCGGCTGAACACTAAACATGAGAATAAGTGCGTCACTTGATTCACAATGGTCGGTTTGTGTTCGTCACCCTCACACACCACAACCACAAAGACCACCTTTCCCAAAAATCTCTGGATCTCAGAATCCCCAACTGTGCTTTTCATAGCCATTTGTCATATTATCGCATTCCAGTTTCACTTATGTCGGCGTTTCTTTAAATCTAAAATGACAATGAATATCACACTGAGAAAGAAGCAAAACTCTTTTAATTTCTCCGCAGCATTTCAAATGAAGAAAATATATTGGTCTAACAAATGGAAAGGTTGGACGCTGGCTTTAATTAAAAATTATACTTAAAAATAGACCGAATTATCTCGGTAAACTGCACAATAAGTGTCCGCGGTGGATTTCAAAGATGATAATGCTTTTATCTCAAAAATTAGATCTTCATCGGAATTTCACGTTTCGCTCAAAAGCCCGTTCTCTCATCGCCCATACCTTCACATTTACCGCTACAACACAACGGGTTAGGGATTTTATTCACGTATTTGTGGGATTAATTACTTATTCAAGTATTAATTTTTTTTTTTTTTCGCTCGAGCAATATGCAGCATATTCCTCTACCTTTCCGCGTAGACCTCTACTTCACGGGACCCCTAAACAGTTGCACGAAGAAAATGGAGAAAAAAAACGATTCGAAAAGCTCCTAATAATCAGCATCGTCCATATTTCCGCGTCTGTTGGAGAGCCGGAGTCTAAAATCCTCTTTTGACGATCAAGATCTGCTTTCAAGTGAATCACAGCATCAGCCTGAGCGAGAGAAAGAGTCATAGAGAGAGAGAGAGAAAGAGAGATGTGTCCAC
The DNA here is from genome assembly GCA_903067075.1 of Micropoecilia bifurca. NCBI lineage: Eukaryota > Metazoa > Chordata > Actinopteri > Cyprinodontiformes > Poeciliidae > Micropoecilia > Micropoecilia bifurca. Next base: position 22,954 of record CAEGAF010011026.1, read on the forward strand.
TTTCACTCAAACTCCGCTCAAATCATAAAAGCTTAGGAGAAATTACCTGAAATACTGTGTCCTCCAAATGTGACTCGCGGTATGAATGAAGAAGAACCAGATATATAAAATGGGAGTGGATGGAGTTGGCGAGCAGCGCGGGACGAGAAAAAAAAAATCCAGTTATCTCTGTAGAAGAGGAGGCGCAGTCGGGTTTCTGTGTTCAGCTTATCCAGCGACTGTCAGGAGCCACAGACGGAGCGTTTATCACGTGTCTCTTCCTGATATCTACCGGGGAGGGGCAGAATGCGGCCCCTTGGACAGCGCATCTGCTTTCATCTGCATCAGTTCACGGCTGTTAATGGTAAAAAAAAAAAAAAATCAACTTTAGATGAAAGATTGGACGAACTAATAATCAGGACACCCAATACTCTGTCTGTGTAAAGTAGGATATCCTAACTAGGTTATGGTTTGTCTGGGATTCTGCTGAATGAGCTGAAAGTCTGTGTCGTTTTTTTTGTTCAAAGTCCAAGCAGGTTGCCTTGTTTTTTTGTATAGCCACGTTGGTTTTATTTTGTAAGCCATGTTCAGAACAATTGCAACAGAGAATAACTTTTTTCAAATTGTATGAACTACCAACCCAGTAACTCTCATCCAATTCTAGTCAAAATGTGTAAAAAACCTTTAAGATAAATTAATCCTTGATTGCAGTAGAAATGAACATTTTTGAGAAATCCAAACTTTATTCTAAGTAAAGTTATCCAGGAGAAAAAAATCTTAAGAAATTTTTCACAAAATCACTACTTCACAGCACATCTGCTGTTAATACCTACAGCCTGCTAAGCACTTATAAGTGCTTAGCAAAAAGCAATTATAGAAGAATATATCAAGTGTGATTGAGTTTACATACCCATTTCAGTGTGATTTTTGCAGTGTCATGGATCATCATCCCTGTGAAAGAACCCACTAATCAGCTATTTTCAGCAAGTACATTTTTAAAGAGGGTTGTAGGGGCATTATGTAAAATTAACTATTTGTGTTTAGCTTGATATCATTCACGTATCAAAAATATAACTAGAGAGTCGTTTTCATTCTTTCATGCATGTTTGAGAAATTCTTGAATCGTAACCAGTGGGGGGGCCTAAGCGCTTCCTCATGCAATGCACAGCCCATTTCCTAAAGGTCCACTTTGAAGCTGCAGTCTCCAGCTTTCGCTCCACAGAGCACATCAACCCCACACAGCTCCACCAGGCAAACAAACACCTGGAGATACTGCCAGTCCAGCGAGCTTATGACGCAAACTACTTCTCAGTCCTGCGTTACGTCCCAAGAATGGTTTGTAAATGGTGTCATGGAGGAGCATCATTGTGATGATGTGCAAAAGGGGGGAAGTCAAATAGAGGAGTGTCATAAAGAGACAAAGGTCAGATTAAAGGCATCAAATTGGGAAGACAAATTTCTTTTAAGATATTTTTGATATACATTATTTTTTTATAACAACTGAAGATAACAGTTAATTGAGCAGGAGGCTTATATAGTCAGTAAGAGTGTCATGTTTCATTTTCACCCCTTGGAAAATACATAGGACCCTTCTCACTTGATATTTCATAAAAAATATAATGTCCTGCATTTTGATAAGGACCTACATCATTACAGGCAGCGCTGGAAACTCTTTTAAATTATATCAGAGCTATTGCTAGTGAACGTGAAACCACAGACTTTAAACTGTTACCGGACTGGACACAGAGCTAGAAAACTACTTACCGGCTGGATCACACAGTCTGACCGGAGGTGCGTGTCATTCATTGTTCAATTTATGAAGCTGAAGGAGGCAGCAGCTTCTTCTACCTATTCTCTCCGTTTGTTCCGCCTCATCTTCATTACCACTTGTGATTTCTACATTCCCATCAATTTGAACTCGCTCTGGTTCAAATTGGGGGAAAAATAAATGAATAAAAAATAATAATAACGTTACTCATCTCTGTTTTGGCTGGACGGAGCTGGTGTAATAAGACCAAGCATATGTCATTTACCCAGAATGCATTAGAGCGAAAACAACATGGTGACATCATGTGACAATATTTTATTAAAATGTATAAAAACTAAACATCCTACAGTATTGTTCCTGTATTGTTTTACATATAAAATAAATATTTCTAAATTAAAGTCTACAACTAATTGCAGATCCCTTTGAGGAAACATAAAATTCTAACCTACTAATTATAAGTTCCTACAAACTTTTCCAGCCAAAAAAAAAAGAGTAAACTATAGTTTGAAAAATGCAGCATTTACATTTATTTCAAAAATCTTATTTGGGATCCCAACAACTTTGCCACCATATACCTTGTTAAAAACAGTTATTAGTTATCTGACTGCAATGACAGATATTTCAGCTTGAGATCTGATTACTAAAGAAGGAGCAGGTGGTTGATTAGAAACCAGTTGCAGCTGGGAAGGCTGGGAGGGAAGGCTGCAACCGAGAGTTTTGTTTTGTGAAGACACAAAACAAAACTCTCAAATATCATGTCATGCATTATCCGTTATCTTCATTCCACTTAAGAATCACCCAGAACTTTGTGTAGGGATATAATATGAAATCTCAATAAAATAAACTGACATTTGTGGCTGTAACGTCACAAAATGTGAAACGTAAAAGGAATGGGTAAACATTTGCAAGCACTGAAATAAATGCATTTTGAAGAAGTATATTGTCATTTTGTAGCATAGCGTTTGAAATCTTTAATATGTTTAAATGTCCACAATGACTGTCTTGATTTGTTTTGTCTTGGCCATTTCAGTGCTCTGTATGCTTCACAATTTTCTCGATGTCCAAACCTTTGCCAATCAGTGTTCTGACAAAACAAAAGAAGAAACTTAAAATGAACAAATTCTAAATATAACACCTCATTTTGCATGTAGAAGCATTATGGCATCATGGACTTAATGAAGATGGCAAAGAGAATGCAAATGAGCAAAGACATCACTATTTGTGAACTCCCTCTGTTGACAGAGAAACTAAGCAGGCCTGATGCACGTATCATGCACACAGGCCAGGCCTTGCGCATGAATTTCTATAGGCTCATGTCAGTTGCAATTGAGGTGCAATCAGTCTTTCAATTCAGCAGTGAGAAGCCTTCTGTGTCTCATGTCACCAGCAACCTCACACAAAAGCAGTGCAAATGGTATTCATAGTGAGGAAGATTACATTGTTGTGCTGGCACATTTTGTGCTAAAGAAAAAAGCTGTATTTTTCCATTTTGCAAAATACTAAATTTTGCATTTTTAGCCATTTTTTTGCATACACAATACACCACTTACTACTAAGCTAGATAAGTTTGTATTCTACAGCTATTGCTAAATAAAAGTGTGAGTGAAGATAATGTAGATTGATGCAAATTGTGCACAGAGAAGAAATCTAAACACCATTATGGGTATGAACTGAAAGAAGCCTCACACTGGAGAGCAAACCTAAGGTAACTCACTGGCCAAGAGAGTTTGAAAGTGAATACCTAGTGGTTGACAATCAACCCCCATGGCTGAATCTTAAATCTTTCTTCCATGTGTCAAGCAACACTTAATGCAAACAAAATGGATATTTAACATATTTTACCATTTAAGATATTTTAGGAGTATATTTTCAAACACAGGGTGAAAGCACTTCAACAAACTGTCTCTCACTGAAACTGTTTATCTTCATCAATGGTTAAGTGATGTGAAAGAATAGCTACTTGAAAACATTACAAGTAGTTCAACACAAAAAATAAATGCAAGCAGACAGGCATAGAAGAATATCTTTGGTAAGATTTTGAATGCTGTTTTTTGCTCACCATTTGGTTCACAGTAAAAAAAGGGGGGAGGGGAGAAAGACAAAAGACAAACAAGCAAGGCAGCCAAAACCACTTATTGTTGTGAAAAACAGATACTGCTATATAAGTATGCTGCGTTCCTTTTGGCAACAAAGCAAACTTATACTAGAACTTTCTGCAAAAAAGAACAACTCTGCAGAAATTCTGCAAGTTTGGAAAGAAATTGCAACTGAATGCAGAGGTAGTTTAGCAAAACAGCAAGTGCAGCTGCATATAGCTGGCTGATTAGCAACCTGATAGGCCATAAATAACATGCTTATGGTCCTGGTTTTGAAAATGAGGCTGAGAAGAATTATTCACATCTACCAACATTGTGAAACAACAAAACCCAACAACAGGTGACTTGCAAAACATAAAGTGTAAGTCAATTTTCAGATTGCCACTTAATTATTTTTGATCTTTAATCTGAAGTAACTTCTAGTTTAGTGTAACTACAGGACATGCTTGCAGCATAGCCAACAGTATTTTTTGGTAATTATGTTGAAATAATGAATGTTTCAACATAAGTTCAGTGAAACTGTCAATTTTCTTCTTATTTTTGAAATTATTTGTAATTGTAACTAAATCTGAATATGTCTCCTAGTAATAGAATAGCATAAACATGGATTTGAAACCAATCTGGTTCAATATTGTCAAAATAAATGCAAAATGAATCCTCATGAACCCCTGTCTGCATGACAATACAAACACAGCAGAGCAAAATTGCATTATCACAAGGGGCCAAAGCATATTTAGATAAAAAATTGCCTTGTCTCACAAACAATAGTTCCAATTTTCTCTGTGATTTCATAAAGGAAGCATAGCGGGCAAAGCCACATTTATTACAGACATTTTGCCAATTTTGCAAATGTTTCAACCAGTCATCCCTCAAAAATAGCGGCTTTTTTCCATCAGAGTTTCACCGCTCACCAGCTGGGACCACTTCTCTCCCTATCGAAAGCGTCTGTTTCCCCAAGATTAAGCTGATTGAATTTAGAAATCTGTATCATTACAGTTATTAGATTAGGGTGGAGGAAGAGGGACACTGCAACTCTGAATTTCATTTCAGAGGAATTAATGAAACATAGGAGTGTGGACTGCTAAGAGCTGCTCACATGTCCGGCTTGAATGAGCTTACTGATTGTATTGACTCTCTCATAATGACCCTGCTGAAGATGCATGAGAAATGCTTTTACATTCTAAATGTCTGATTAAAACCCAGATTTCAAAGTACCCTCAAACAGCCTGGAACAAATTGCCTTTCTCTCCACTGACATAAGATACAGGGATAACAGAATCAATGCATTTTCAATTCTCTTTTTTTTTCTTTTTTATTGTTGTTTTATAGTGTTTTTGTACAAACAGAACTGCTTAGTAGATGTAACTATAAAATATATATTTTTGAAACATCATATTTGACTATTTTGGCATTTGTGGCCATGCATTTATTTAATAAACAAAAACATACATTTTGTTTACAATCTCAAAAACAATTTGTACCATTTATTAAGCTGTATTACTTTTTTGTACTTGCCTCATGTTGCATAAAGCAATGATATGTTCATACAAACATGTCAAAATTGCCAACAGATTTTTTGTTGTGTGTGTTTCAAGTGGCTCTCTAGACACCTATGAATTTGGTTTGTGAAACAGCAGATTTTTTGAAGTGAGAATAGAAATGAGTTCATGATGAATCGTTTCAAAAATGTTCCACATATAGTGTGTACAATTCAAATAAACAAATGAATATGTTAGAAGAGAAAAATACTGCAATAACATAATATCATGTGTGCTTTAAACTACTGTGTTGAAGCATCTTTTAATTTAGTTTCTACAATGAGTACTAGTGTTCTTTCATAAGAGTCTGTCTATCAGCATTCAATATCTTCACTTGAGGATATTTGTCCATTCTCCCTGTTAAGACTTGAGAAATTAGAAAATTTCTTGTCCACTTTGCTCTTTAGGTAATTTCACAGACCTTCTGTTGGATCTACCTCTGGACTTAGCCATCCTAAAACTTTAATTTTTGTCCCATTAATCAAATTACATAAGGATCTAGATGAATACTGAACTCACAGGGAAACTGCAAATAAAAGCTATCTTCAGCTTTTTAAAACCACCAAAAATTAGAGGATTATAATTGATCTTGATTTTATAGTGATGCCACATCGAGGTCTTTTGACCTAGAGCCTTTAGAACATGTTCTTGCAATGAGATCACAGGTGAACCGATTGGTGAACCTGGCCTAAAGAAAGTTATGCAATTTGACATATTTAAAAAATTATTTGATTTAGTCTACTAAAGTTTGTCATGTCTAGGACTGTCGCGATAAATGATAAATCGATTAATCGATTAATTGTGCGATAAAAGAAACTTATCGCGATAATTTTAATTATAAATTTAATTATCGCGGTCCGCTGTTGAGCTTTGTGTTGCGAATTTCTGTTCACCCTCCTCACCCCCATCAACAAAATTTCTTGAGGCGATGTTATCGCTTATCACCAATAAATCTTTAGGCAATTAATCAACCAGCAAAATCTGTTATCGCGACAGGCCTAGTCATGTCTAATATATTCATAGATATAACTAAATAAAACTCCATATATAGAATCTAAATGCACTAAAGCAAACACAGCATATTGCGTACTTACAATGGGAAGAATATAACATTTGGTCATATTTCATGTAGGTTTCTCCCTCATTTTAAGCAAATTTTCAACTTGACTACATCTACAACGTGTCAGCAATGCATACAGTGTCAGAGCCAGGTAGAAATCACGGACCTACTCAGTGTCTGACAATACTCAAGAGTGATGGAAAGGTTGTCACCTTTGACATATCCCCAGTCCTCTTTCTTAGATTTGGCACATGGTCTCTTTATTTCATTTTCACTGTGTGGCCAAAAGTGAGCATCGCTGTCTCCACACAGAGACATGTGACTGTGCTTCAAAGTGTGAAAGCTCTGGTGTTTTTGAAATAGCAAATGTTAACAACCATTTATTTTATCTGTTTACTATGTGCACTTTATCCTGTTCAAGGTTGCTGGGTATGGAGCCTCTTACATCTGTCAGAGGAAGAGGCTGGATGAGGCCCAGACTCATCACCAGTCAAGTACAGTTGCTCTCTAAAGTGTAGACACCCCACTTAAAATGCCAGGTTCTTGTGATGTTACAAGAAAGGGATCAAGATAAATTAGTTTATAACCTATCCATCAATAATGTGACTTTTGGCATGCAACTAAACTAAATGGCAAAGTTGTGAGGAAACCCTATATATATGTTTTAAACTTCTAAAATTTGAAGTTTTGGGTAATGTTTCCAAAAATGAAACCTTAAAAAAACACTACCAGTGATCATCCCAAGAAGAACAGTAAATCCAGAGTGAAATATGGTGTTGGCAACAACATGATATGGGCTTACTAAAAACACAGTTTTTTAAGGTGGATTAAATTAAAGTTCCAAATTAAGTGTTGACTAAAAAATCTTCAGTTGTCTGTTGAAGATTTAATATATACAACTGAATTTTAAATTTGAACTAAGTCTTACCTGGTTTCCACTGTTTTTAAAAGTTGTCAATAATAAAAAAGTATTCAAAACCTTTGAGCACTTTTGCTAACTCCTACACATTTTTGTGTTTGTCCTATTGTAAGTGCTGTGAAAAAAGATCATGCATTCTGATAAGTTAACAGAAATCTCAAACTTGATGCTGTGGGTAAAACAACAAATTGTAATGACATTCAATCCCCTTTAAATGTTCAAGAAATTCTCATTAGTAAATCCTGCAAGTCTTTCTTAGTTTCTTACTTACAGTCAGTTATAATAAAACTTTTGTTTGTGAAATCTCTCCAAAAGTCAGGATCCTAGTCTTCTCTGAATGTAAAATGCTCCTTCTTTCATCAAAGATGAAAGATTGATTTGCTGCTACTAGGTCTTCATCCACTCTATCTGCATAATTCATAAGAAACTTTGTTGCCTTGAGAACAACTATAACTTTGTGTAAGTAAACATGCAAGTGACTGCTTGCCATTTTTTTCCAACACTGTGTGTGTTTATGATTCCTGCTCCTCTCTGATGAATAATAGATCTGAACAGAAACGCTCAAAGGTATGAAGATAAATCTTGACCTTGGTCATATCAGCAAATGGTAATTGATCCTTACAGATGAATGCAGCTTTGTTTCTTCTTGTTTTGTTGTGTACAGTGTTTTTAGACCAAAGCCTAAGCCATATCTTACTGGAATTCTGGTGATCACCATTTGCAATGTCATCAGAAATCAATGTACAATCAGCTTTCCTTTGCAAAAAACTGAATCCCCATGAAAAACTGTGTTTCAGTAAAATTAAATATTGAAATTGACATACTTTAAACCAGACATTATCAGCTGTTTTATCCAAATTTAGTACACCTAAGTTTTTACTGTTAGGTTTCTCTAAAAAAAAGTAAGCAGAAGAAAGTTAGACAGGAGTGGCCGTATCACTGGCAAGTATCTTTAAAGCATATGATAATGTGAAATAATATTCATTGGAGTGCAAGCTGGTGTGAAATGACCTGATAAGAAGAGAATGTTGACACACCTGCTGATCACAGATAGTCTTCTTAGCATTTCATGCCAGCTTCACTGTCTTATAAACAAAAAAATGTCACTGCCTTTGACTATAAAATAAAACGGCTTAAAAATGATTACACATGATGGCTGGTTATACAATAATATACTCTCCTTATTCCATCTCCGTGGAAATGATTTCTTACAAGAATTCGTAAATATGGTGAATCTGAATTGCGTGGCTGTGTTAACATTTAGCATATTAAATGTGTTTGCTGATGTCCTTACAGTGAACAGGTACATTTTTCAAACATCTAATAAGGGTTTATGGATTTAAATCTGTAGAGAAGATAAGTGATGATGACAACTAGTTGCATGTATAAGATGATTGTCCTATTGAAAAGTAAACCTCTACCCCTGTTCTTTTACTGCCTCTGATCACATTGCATTATGGGAACTTTTGCCTTGACCTTAACATTTAATTATTTACAGAGCTCATAGATGAAATTATGCCAGTGTAGAAAATCCTCTAATTCCTGTACAGGACCCACACATTCTCCGAAGTGAAATCCAACCCCGCTGGCCACAACCGCCCATCTTCTGATCACAGATTTGCTTCTTCTGCGTAATTTCAAGGTTGTCCTGTTCTTGTTTGTAGAACAGTATTGATCTCTGACCTCATGCTCTTTATATTTCTCAATAAATAACAGCCAAATTCACCTCAGTCCAAATGCTGTGTTCATGTTCTGGAATGTTGCTAAAAGTTGTTGCAAAAAAATGTTTTATTCTGTTTCCCAGCTTAATGTCCACTGCAATATTATTTCATAGTCAACTGTCAAATAATGAGGAGGTTATTATCATTAAGATAGCAAATCCAACTAATGAGATTTGTAATAGACAGTAAATCCTTTTGCTAAATTATTTGTATCCTTGCGCCACATTTACATTTTGGCACAAACGTCCAAAAACAGGTCCCATTAAAATATATCTTATTGGGATTTATTGTGAAAGATCAACAGAATACTATGAAACCACTAAATAAACATCAAGTGCAGCCAAGTGCTTTCAGATATCACTTAATTAGCAATTAGCTCACCTGTTCGTAATTTAAAAAGTAGATATTACATAAAAGCAATGTTTTTGTTCTTTTTAGCTTTACATCGTGCTATAATGTTATTCCCTCATCAAAGACATACCTGAAGTGTTGCTTTGATTCATTCATGCATGTTTGAGGATTTTTTTTGTAATCTACAGGAGCCATTTAGGTTTGCCAAAATGCTTGCTCTCACTAAGCACTGCCTATTTTCACAAATCACCTCCCTGGAGCTGCAGACTCCAAGCTGAGCTTCCACCTCACAGAATGTTAACTTTGAATTAACTTTCCAAGGACTTGTGTTTGAATAACATTCAAACACAGACATGTGTTTAAATGAACAATGCAAGAAGTGATTTGCTTACAAAATTGCAGCATTCAAATGTTTAACATCTGTAAAACAAAGCTGGTATTACTTCCACTTTTCTGTTTGCACAAGGAAGAAAAACTAGCAGATTCACAGCTATTCACCTATCCCATACCTTTCTTGGGGGTAGAGAAAAGAATTGCCCTATTCTGAGAGTTCATCAACCTGCCAGCCCAGGCAGAGAAACACACTTCATTAACCACTCCTACGAGAGAAGATGGTGGCTTTTTCAAGACACGATGCACAAATCTGAGGTCTTAAGATGCCCACGATGCTTTACACCGAATAGGCTTGTCACTCCTGCCCGGGTTCATTTCCTTTTAAGGGTGAGCTGGAGTCAATCAAATGAAATGAGCTAAGAAAAGCCTGCTATTATTTATCAGTTTATCCAGTTTTGTTGTTTTATTTATTATGTCACATAATATGGAATGGTAGATGATTTAGAAAATGTATTTGTCTTTTGAAACACACCGGTAGACTTAAAAAGAAATAGTAAGAGCTGAGAAAAAAATTGCATGAGTCTCATGCAGAACCTGCAGATATGAGAAGAATCATATCTGCAGAATCAAGGAGGATTTAGTCCTTTTCTTATGCAGCTCATGTGTGCTGTTTAAGTCATGGTCACATTTAAGTCAAGGAGACATGACTTAAATGAAACTTTTTCCTGAGATTTTCTTCTGCATCATTTTTTTGAAAGGTCTCAGATTTAGGGGTAAAAATAATTTCCCATATTCTATGTTTTATCTTGACATTTAAAATCTGAAGTTTAACAAAGTAGAAAATTAAAGTTAATTTATTATGTGCAGATGAAGGTAACAATCTTAAGAATTACACGATGTACCTCAGAAAATGTCAATATACATTAACAGTTTTAGCTTCATAAAGAGGAAAAAAAATATTGGATACACTTTTTACATTAGTTTTTGGTTCATATTTGAATGGGGAAAAAATCATTCTGAGCTTTCATTCCTAAAGTTTTGGTTTCAATTGTCTCCCATCTGTGCAGAAACAAAGGTTAAGAATTGTATGTTTATTGACACTAACCTCTAAGAACAGACATGACTCACAATTCATGTCTCAGAATAAAGATTTTCCTATTTGTGGATTTCATTAAAATTTTTGTGAGACGTTCAATGTTTTTTTCAATTATTTATAGACTGAGAACAAATTCTTCAGGCATTCAATAAACATTTGGTTCAAAGGGCAATCTACAAATTTAGCAGATATTTTAATTAGATATAACGTCTTTTGTGTGATCAGTATGATGAAAAAGGCATTTGGTGACATATGTGACAAGGCTAACTTTATCATTTAATTCTTAGACAATATTTATTAAGCACATCAACGCTTTAAGGATTAGATTATCCATCTTCCTAAATATTTAATTTCCCATTATCTCGATCAGGACCTCCTACGCCAGTTATGAATATCTGCCAATAAGCAGCTTTTGTGGTGCTCACTCATGCTGTGAACTGATTTGGTGGCAGAATAAAGAACATCTTGACACAGAATAACAATCATGAAACAAGAAAGATTTTGCATTAATTTGATGTACCTGCAAAACAAAAGTACACAAGATGTAGAAATAGAAGACAAAAACCCTGTGTGACAAAAGCACAAGTACTTTAGATGGGGCAAAAAGACGCAGGAGAAAACATGAGTAAGGCAATGTTAAGCCAAGAAGTAGTAGTCTATTGATACTGTCATTCCATTTGTTCACGTAGATGTAGCTTTCTTCCAATTACAAATATTCTGTAACGTCTCATGTTTAATATGAATAAATAAAACATCTGATTTAATTGTCCCCGTTCATTTAAAGTTACTACTGTCAGTACATAACGATGTTCTTAGGGTCAAATTATCTTCTCTCATGGCACTGCTTTATTTTGCCCCCACAAGTGCATCCAGAGTCTGTAATTTTTTGTCATTATAGGTAGTTTATCCAGACTAATATAAACTGGTGAGTTTTGCACGTCTAGTGACGATTTAGTTATATTGTAGTGACTATTTTGTGTATCTAGATAAAATCTACAGTGAGTAAAATGTAAAAAAAAAAAAAAAAAAAAAAAAAAAAAAATTCAGTTTTAAGCTCCATGTTACAAAGGACCATTTTTCTTGGCAGAACTAGAACAATTCTTTAAAAGTGGAGGCCTCCTGGTCCAGTGTTATGTTCTCAGCATAGCCCGCACATTTTCAAAATAAATGAAGTTGAAGCTTTAGGAAAGCCATTCAAACAAATCAATTTTGATGTGTCTTTGCTAATTAAAATGATTGATATAAGGTTAACATGGGGAATTTAGAGATAGCCCATCATTATCCTTATGGATTAATATAATATTTTTAGATGACCCAATGCATAAAAAATATACAAACATATAGTTCTGAGTATTTCCAATGTAAATCTTTCTTGAGGCAGAAATGCTGCAGCTGCAGCATTCACTTTCCTCATTCCATCTCAGCTGGGAGATATCCTCGTTTAACCAAATTAGATCCAGTCAAATTTGACTTTAATGTGCAGACAAATTACTTCCCAAGGTTAAAATGAAGAGTCAGTGATTGACTTTTTCTCTTAACCCTCAGTAAAACAGAGGTCACAAACTGAAAAAATTGAGAGAGAAATAAACTTTTAAGCAATAAATGCTGTATATATGTTTGATATTTTAATACTATAATGGTTTAAAGGAGCCTAAATCATTTAAAAACAGATAAAAAAAACCAAATGCTTTTGCTGCTCTCATGCTAAACCAAGCAATGCATTTGCTGTGAACCATGTGAAGAAACAAAACAAAGTGACAAGTGGAAGAGAAAAAGTGTGACCAAGATTGTAGATAGACTTAAAAGTGCTAGTTTGCCTGTAATCTATCTTATACTATAAAGAGTTATGGACATTTGCAGTGGAGACTGAATGGAGTGATGAAGAAGGTTGAGATAAGAATGCAGTAGATTATTCAATCAATCACCTGTAGCCATATCTTTAGAAGACGTGTCTGAGGAGACACACTCAGTAGTCAGGCCCCTCAGTGATAAAGGCAGAAAAAAATTACACAAGCTTCTCTATATCACATTGGCTGCCCTGCAAACCTTGTGTAAGTGAAAGCAGTTATGGACTGTGGCTGCATGACAATTACTGGAGGAAATATTTTTGCCAGTTTTGTGAGTCAGGTATATTACATTTTACTTCTTTATTATGTGACCCATGTAAAAATGCATGTCAGTGATTTGCATCCTCAAATTATAAACAGTAATGTTTATAATGATGAAACAAATCTAGTGTTTTATTTTCAAATGTATTATCAATGTTCATCTCAAGAGAGGGTTATATTGAAGATTCAAAAAGTTAAACTTATAAATATTTTGGTGTTTGTGTAATGAATGTAACTATTATAACTTTTATTTCTGTTCTTGGTAAATACAACTTTGTAATTATATTTAAGTAGGCAAATTTGTCACTAATTACGGTGACAAAGTTGCCTACTTATCCAGTTTGTCACTACATTTAGCAGCTTTTAAGGTCTCTTCAGCAACTTTTTTTTCTTCAAAACAGTGACAAGCAACAAATCAAGTACTATTTTTCTGTTATTGAAGTCTTATGACGATTACATATGAAAGCACCAATCGCTCTGGAGCTCCACTGCAGCTCCGCTCTGTAATGTCCTGAGCCCCTCCTGCTTCCTTGTCACTCCAGTCAGTCTTATACAGTCTTTCTGCAGCATACTGCCGCCAGAAGTTAGTGCAGAGGAGACCCAATTCACTCCATGTCCATATTGCAAATAAATCATATTTGCAAAGCTGTGAGATACTATCAGTCAATGCTTTCCATGCTCACAATTCCAATTCCTGACTTTCCACTGGTTGTGTTTGAGATGGTTTTATACCTGAAGGCTGTCATGGATGCTAACCAAGCAGTACCATTGTAAATAACAGGAAAACTAACATGTAGTAGACACATTCAACATATGGAGGCCAGCACCGTGAGTCAGGTGCTGACTCACGGTGAATGACACTTCATTCAAAATATTACAGAATTAAACAAATACACAAACATTTAAAATAAAAATGGCTAAGAAATATAAAGCTTAAAACCTATTCAGACTGCTTATTGCAAAAAGTCAGTAGAAGATGTATTTTCTCTGTTACTAAAGAAAAGTATGTTCATATATACACTCAATATTTAGTTAGGCCTCTTCACATGACTTCCTGCATTTTCATCCCTTTGCACTGTTGAGATGACCAACATTCTTTCACAAAAGTCTTCAGCTTGTCTGGATTCTTGGCTCTGGTGTTTCTAATCTTCTTCTTGACAGTCCACCATAGGTCAGGCCAGTTTGCTGGCCAAGCACAGTGATGCAATGGCCATTACTCCAGGTACTGGTACTTTTAGCAGTGTGGGCAGGTGTCAAGTTCGATTGGAAAATTAAATTAGCATATCCATAAAGTTTGTCAACAAAGGGAAGCGGGGAGAGCTCTACACTACATGACAGACAGCTGCGCTGACTTTGAACTTGAGGAAATATATTGGAGCATCTACAGCAGATGACATGGCACCACAAATCACTTCTGACTGAGGAAACTCCCTCCTTGACGTCAATTAGCCGGAAATGTGTGTTTCTACTCACACTCCAAAGTCTAAGAGCTGGATTTCCAAATGAAATTAAAATTTATTTTAATCTAATTTTTCTTTCTGTTTTTGTCTTTAGCTCAGATAAAGACAAAAGATGTGGTGGCTCTAAAACACACTGTCTCTCAAACTCATATTTTTCAGGGTCGGCCACCTGCAACTTTCAAATGTGCCTCTTTGTTGACAAACCTAAATCACATTAGCAGAACTCTGTAGAACTTAAATTAATCAAAAACCAATGCAGTTCTTTGATTCAAGTGTGGTAGATTTGGGACACATCAAAAAAATATTGCAGCTGCAGTCCACACCTTGTGGCTTTTCAGAACTCTTGCATCAACTTGGCTTCACGTTCCCCTCAAGGCTTTGGTCATCCTTGTTGCTTATGTGTCAGATTACACTATCCTTTTTCCTTCTAAGACAGCACAGCCTTACTTTTTAGCAATGACTTTTTGTGGCTTAACTTCCTTCTGAATGGTGTCAGTTAATTTTCCACTATCGAGTTAAATAACTTTTTATCACTATTACTAAATTACAAATGTGTGCACAGTATTACACTTTGTTTCATATCTGGTTTGTTGTCTCTTTTACTTGTCCTCCTTTTCATTCTGTAAAGTCACATAGATAATACGATTTTGCATAGCCAAGATAACTGTTACAAAGCTACGCCTGGCTTCAAAGAAGATAAAAGTGAGCATGAGATAATAATAAACAAGACTATCAATTTTAACCTGTGAAGGCCAAATCATAAGACACAGATTATGTACATTATTTAGTGTGGTGTTCTGGCAACAGCATAGAGAAAGCAAAGGTTAATTCACAAGCTTAAACCACAGCACATCTGAGCTCACATTACTTTTTGCCTACTACTTGAATTAGTATTCCTGTTGTGTGTCCTTTCAAACCTACTTCATATGCAAGACGGCTCGGTTGTTTAGAATTTAGTTCTCTTATCACAAACTGCAAAATGTCAAAAGGCTGAAGTAGCAATCTGGGTCAAAGTCTTTCAAGCTCAATTAACTCTATAACAGTACAAATGCAAAACTGTTTAGAAGAGGGTATCAAGTAAATTTCATACAAAATGTCTCTACTTATGGGTTTTTATAAATGAAGGTGTAAAATGAATTTGTTATTTTAACTTTGAGCTATACATAAGGTTGCAGGGGAGAACTTCAGATGCCTTGGCGGTTTAGCACTCCGATTGGTGTTTCATTGATTTTCTCCTTTTTCTGTAAAGGCGTAGAAAGAGAAGGAGGGGCTCAGAAGCTATGAGAAAGTCTCTCTGAATAAAAATTGTGAAGAGCTGGGCAGCAGAGTGAGGTCTTGCATGAACAATAATTGCTCTTGCTGCTGAGCACAATAAATACTGCAGTCCAATTTTCACATCTTATAGGTTTTTAGTGAGTTCACATGCCGTAGACACGTTACAGCAGCTAAAGTCCCAACACTTAATGAGACTCTGGGAATATTGAATCCCTGTTGGTATGATGCGAGACATAAAGAGACACACTGACTCTGTCTAAAAGCTCACTTAAAAGCTTCCGATCGTTAACTTAGCGCACGGGTGTAATTTGAACAGATTGCACTCAAGCTGAAAACATCAATGGCCAGCTCAAAATCTTGTTCTACAAAAAACGTTCAGTAAGGGTTTCTTTTTTTGAAACAAAGCTCAATATTGATTTGATTTCTTGTAGGATAACACCTTCTATAATTATGCACTGAAGTGAGGGAAAGAGCATCTGAGCTTTTCAAACTGAAATATGCTCTTTGCTACTCCTCTCTTTCATTTCTGATGACTTGTGCTTGGTGCAACCTCTAACTAATTCTGCAAAAAAGAAGATGGTAGTGTAATTTTTGTGGATCAGTACAAACTAAAGAGCTGCTTGCTATGTAAGGTCAATGCCTAAATAAGAGGTGTCCAAATGATTGATCACAACTAATTTCTTGATCCAGAAAAAGTCTTGTCTGGATCCAGATTAACTGTTTATTAGTATTGTTTACCAATGCATTTCTAAACATATTTATGACTTCCTTAATACAACATTTTATAATTTCCCATGTTGAGAATCTCTCTTGAATAGCTGGCCTCCCATTGTGTAATACAAGGCTTGTAAAAGCAAGATGGTCTACAAAACTAACTCATTTAAATCAGTTCTAACAGGGCGGCCAACAGAGCAGCAAATGGTGAAAAGAAGCAATCGGACGGATAATCAAAATCTCAGATAAGCTTCATACTGTCTAAAAGAACACTGTTATTAAATCAATCAATCAATCAATGAAATTTTATAATTTACCATATTGGTGAATTGGTATCTCCTTCAATACCATATTGGTTGAGATATATCTCTGAAAGATTTCAGTAGCTATCGCATCTGATTGACATATCAGTTGTAAAAATAAGGGAGATTTCAGTGGAGTAGATCTATAATTGATCAATCAATCAATCAATCAATCAATCAATTGTAGTAATATCAATTGATTGATTGATTGATTGATTGTAATTGTTAAATACTACAACTGTCTACTACTAAATGCAAAGTTTGCTAAAAATAATTTTCTAAACAACTTCTTCCAGATTATTTTGGTGTTTAGCAAAAATAAATTACCTCTAATTGTAAAAATTAGAAGTAGTCGGTCCTAAGAAAACTAAAATATAAAGGTTTTAACTTGACTTAATCTCAAAGCATGAGACAAAAAAGGTTTTTTGTCATTTATATGATATGTTAAGATCTATAATCAACAACGGCATTAAAAAGTGTAAAATTAACCCACACAAATCAACTTAAAGACTGAAATTAGTGCTGCATAATTTCCTTTGCTGTTTTACTTTACTTTAGCAGACCAGAAGAAATGAAAGCTTCCCTTCTCGTTTTGACACAAGCTGCTGCCATTTCGGTCACTGAACAGAAAAATAGACGCAGTTAAAATTTTATCCAAGAACACTGGTGCAATATAAATCAGTAAAAATGTGAAAGACTATCATTGAAATTCTTGAAATTTGCTTAAAGTGTAATTTCCTGGGCTGAGAGGAAAGAGTCAAAGAGTTTTTAGAGAGTGAGTTATAGCTTTCCCTTTGGCTAATCTTCAGCGGTAGCCAGCTGAGGTCAGAGAGCTGAGCCAAGGTGCAGAGGGAGCAGAGCAGGTGAAAGGCTATGCTGCAATTCATTCCCTCTGTTGCCTGGAATCCATGTGCAGAAACGAGCACATTGCTGTTTCCTCCTTCCGACTATGCATCCCTGGGACTTTTTCCTCAAGTGCTTTGACTGAATAATCAAAGTGTGTGAGTCATTTTATTGATATCTGTTTTGTTTGTTTTGCTAAAGTTGAAAATAACCCCCTAACCTCCACCTACCAGTGGCCAGATTTTTTTTATGTTTAAAAAACTGAGGAAGCCAGACTAAGTATTTTTAATTTGGCTACATATCCTGCAATCTGAATTTGGTGTCATCTAGATTAATACATCTTAATTGTTTGATTTTTTTCTTATATAACTAGTCAACAAGGTGGTTTAGTCATTGAAACAATCACCCAGGAGGCACATCATAACTCTGGAAGTACTGGATAAATTCACAGTTCATGTAAGAATCTGTTATTAATAATAACAGGAAAATCATTGTTAATTATGACATTCACATTTCATGCTGTCATCCACTGTTGAAAGAAAAACATGAAAAGTTCTGTTTAAAGTTATTTATGTTAAGTAATATAAAGATATGGTGGAGTAGTTCAGTTCAAAGCATATTTGGCATATAATTTTGCAAGAGATGAGCAGTGAGATATGCCAGAGGATTTGCAGCTGAATTTGCCACAGCTGGTACAGAAAAAATTGATTTAAAGGAACTGAATACAACTGCACCCCACACTCTTGAGATTTTTTTTTAAAAAAACTTTAAAATCTACACCATCTTTTCCACATTAGAATTAAAAGTGGTAGAAATCATAAAGTGAAAAAAAAAAATGCATTTGAAAAACATTATATGTGTTTTGTCAGCAAGAATGGCTTGCTGTGATACTGTTCTGCACTTCTGTTATGTTGGTCAGATAAATCAGATGTTTCAAAATGACTATGAAATATGCTTACCTATTATCATCTACATTTTGGGCTTTATCTCCCATGAATTTATTGAGCAGTACCTTAAAAAAGTAGATTGCAAAATTCAAGATTTTCTTGCTCCAAGTTAAAATTTTAAAGAGGAAACTATGATATCCTAGTGTGCAAATATTATATCTTTAGTTTTGAAAATGTGGGTATCTAACATGCTTTGGATGTGTGTTGAATTCTGCTGGTGTGTTTTCCCTGCAAAGCAAAAAGACGGGGCACTTCTAGGTTTACTTAATCTCTATTTTTCAAAGTGACGTGCCAATGAAAAAAAAAAAATGCATATGCTGCATCCGCTGGGTCCTCAGGTCTTTACTGATACATCACTTTATGAGGAAGTATTAGCAGAATGCTAGATCACAGTTTGCCACGGACACCAAAATTTCATTTTAAAAACCCATAGACGTCTGCTTTCATTCTGTGAATAATTGCCATTCAATGTGGGAGTGTCTCTAAGGGATACACCAACTCTCAAGGCACATTTTCAGTTTAGAAAATTGGCATCATGACATCTTTTCTGTTTTATAGTCACTTTATGTTGTAGGCAGAAAAATACTTGAAAATGTTCTTGGAACTTTACAGCAAAACCCACTCATAACCACACCTCTATGAAAATATGTCAAGAGTGGTCGTATTGAGAGGATTACTCGACTTTGCTTCTTAGGTATAACACATCTGGTGTGTTTGTTCTTCAGTCTTCAGTGACATAAAGATATTCAAATCCTGACTGTGCTTTCCTTGGACCAAACAGCTTCTGTATTCTCCACGTCTAAGGAGTGGAGTTCTCAAAACATATCCAAGCTAAAATCTCCCAAAATTTTGTAGGATTTTTTTCTTTTTTGTCTGAAACAAAATTCAAACTTTTGGGATAGCAGTCCATTCTGTATATATGCCAATGCTGAACATTATTTCCTGTGGCGCATCACTATTACGCACTTCAAAATATGTAGATCATTTTTAAACAAGCCATGTGATGTATTATCTGATTTCCATATTTCAATAAAGTGTTCAAAACTCAGTAATTACACAATATGCATAAAATAACCAAAAATAATTTTTTTTTCTTGTTTTATTTGTAAATAGTGAGTTATTTTCTGTATGGTTGTCTGCTGTTTGCACACTGTGTTAAAAATTTATTTCATGTTTAAATTAAACGCAAACATTACAGCTAAATGTGTTATGATCCAGAAGTTGAAGAACTAAGTTAAGGCAGCTACAAAAACAAACCATAAAAAAAAAAAATTATATTACATGCTGATCTTTTTATAAATCACGTTTTTCTCAGGTTCGTGGAGAATTCATTTTCTCTTTGTGCCTTGAAATTAGCACAAAGTTCACTTTTAGCCAAGCTGATAAAAAATTCACTTATAAGTTGGACCAGCAAAAAGACAATCCTTTTTAATAATTTGAATCCTTACTTAGTTTTGAAGATTTGTCTTATATGTTAATGAATGTACTGACGGTGAAGAGATGAAGAAAACAGAGACCAGTTTGTCCATAAATGACACAAGTAGTGACTCCAAATGGTCTATTTGTTTAGTTTTGCTATCAAGCGATAGCAGTGTGGCTTCTAATTTGCAGACATCAGTGATGCCTTCATTAACAGATTCACATCTTGAAACCTTTAGTGGGTCTGTGTGTGTATTTGTGTGTATTAGGAATCACAAGATTACTGGGGTGATAGGATGGTCCCTGGTGCAACCTAATGAGTCTCTGTTTGTTTACCTCTTTCACTGCACCACATTCAGTGGAATGTGCCTGCATTTGCCAGCCATGAATGCCAGTGTTTTGATAAAGGTCAATACGAGTTGGACAAGGCTGTTGAAGTTTGCCTACTTTAATTAGCCCTGGCTTTGTGCTCTCATCTCATCCTGTAGTGTCAGAACAAGCATGTTCTGCCTTCAAGATGTGCTCAGAACAAAGATAGGGTTGGAGAAAGCCAAATGAGAAGGGAGAGTCTTGCTATCGCCAATAATTCACTCAGATGACACACTTGTATCGCCCTGGTAACATAGCATTTTTTTTAAATAAAGACATTGATGAATTGGCACAAATTTAGCTTGTAATTGTATCAGATAGTGCACCTGCGAGGATTTTCAAGCTCAGACAGATCTTAAAATCCTCCTGATCATCAGTTCCCTCAATGAGGAGTCTTAATTGGCCACTTAGTCTTATTTTACCCCAAGGCTGTCAATAACTGAACTGCAGAACACTAACAAAAGGTCAGATATTCGTCTCAGTCTTTTATTAGAAGCTAACAGTGTTAGGTTTGAATTTGTTCACAAACCACGACATTTACTTCATCTCCTGCTGAAGGATAATTCTGACAGGTACCCCAAAGCTTTCTAAATTGCTTCAGTGGTGGTTGCCAATGATAACCTACAGATTTATTCATGAAAAACACTTAATGAGACTGTGACACCAGAAAATAAATAAACTAGTATGCTGTGTAGTAAAACAAAATAAGAATACTGTATTAAGGAAAACGTGGGTTGGGGTTATTTTCCTTAATACGCAAGAATTGATCTAAAGGTCAAATTACTAATTTGTCTCAGTATATTTAAACCATAGATACAATTCGAGATGCAGTAATTGCATGTAATACCTGCCATTTAAATCCTATTAAATATCAAATGTCTCTTTTTATTCTTGTGACATCATACAGAAAAAAATATACAATTATGTGTGTAGGTCCTGATTTAAAAACACAACATTACAAAATGACAAATTCAGGCAGAAGAAACACTTATTTCCAAGTTTCAGTTTTCAGTGTCATAAAATCTTTGAACCCAATACTTAGCCAGTATTTCACGTAACAATATCTGCTGTTTATCTTATGGTGGTAGGTGCTTGTCCTGTTACTGTTGGGTTGCGGGTTTGAATCGCCACTCTGTCTGTGCCAGTCATTGAGTCCTTGGGCAAGACACTTCACCCACCTTGCCTGCTGGTGGTGGTCAGTGGTCCCAGTGTTCCCAGTGCATGGCAGCCTCGCCACAGTCAGATTGTCCCAGAGCAGCTGTTACTAATATCCAGTTGCTTACCTCCATCAAGGTGAATGCATGCTTGAATGGGTGAATGACTGAATGCAGTGTGAAGTGCTTTGGGGTTCTGTGGACTTGAAAAAACATTATACAACTAAACCATTTACCATTTTACCATTTACCATTCACTTGACCACTAAATGGCACAACAGGCTCAGCAGATTGATGAAAATGTTAGAACAATAAAGCTTGTTTACAAATGCGCCAGACATGGGCAAGTGTGTCGCTTTTGTTTGTTACTCTGTGAAGTAACATGAAGTGGGCGGGTTAGCTAGAATATGACCTTAAATAAAAGCAGAATTACGTAATATTACTCAAGTACAAGTAAAATGTTTGGTGAAGTAAAACTGCTATGAGAAGTTTTTATTTTAAATCTTCAATGTAAATGAGTAAATTTAACTATCCACCTCTGCTTGAATCTGCTTTTATATCTATTGCACTATTTAAAGAAAATTTAAAGAATTTAGGTGAACTGGAACTTTTATGTCATAAATTTGTATTTTTATGCAGTATTATTGGGATTTCTTACTTTACTCCAAACATGACTCAACCAACACAGCAACACAGCATGTAATAATTTTTAATCAACCATTTACAACATCTAACCAACATAAATTTTCTCCTGTGTTCTTAAAGGATATGTGCAAGTGGTGTATGCAGGTATATAGCAAAGTGCACTTCCTCTGTTTATGCGGCATGTAGTGTGCTGTGGGAATAGGTGAGCATGTGTCTAATGTCGGCAAAAAGTCAAGATAGCTTACTTGTGTATGGGTCCAAGTATGAGACGGGTCGACTGAAGGGAGTTAAGAGGGTCCTCATGCTGGATGCTTGGGACTTTCACTCACTCTTGTATCGATTAGCCTGTCCACCGTGTAATTAGGCCTCACTGAAGGCAAGTGGGAGAGAAATAGAGAGGGGGGAGGGTGGCAGGCGGGAGAAAGGCCATTTCTGTATGTTGTGTCAATACAGGAAGAAAAGAAAACAAGGGGTAGATGAGATACTGGCAGATCTGTCACAAAAGTTCAATATTCTTTGGCTTCTTGGCCATCTGTAGGGCGTTGAGTGAGAGCAACTAAACACTGAACAGATGAGAAAGGTGAATAGGCCAGTGAAGGGGACCGGAAAAGCAAAATGTCACTTTGAGCTCTTGATTGATCTGTCAGTTTAGTCATGGTAGCCTTTTTTTTCTCACAGTGAAAGAGTGTCTGGGGTGAAGGTGCCAGTTGGATCTATAGACACATTTCCATGTGTCAGCCGTGGTTTGTTCATCATTTGGATGTGTTTGAATGAAGAGAGAGAGAAAAAAAAGAGCAGCTAATGAGGTTTCAAGGAATGAACGTTATTGTAACTGTCTGAACAGCAGTCATTACTAAATTTGAATGTTTTCCATATTTTCTCCAAGTGAAATATGGAACTGCTGAGATATTAACTGCAGTAGTTTCCTCTCTTGGTGTCCTCATTTAGCGGACACACAGATTACAGAGGGTAACGCTATCCTTGAACAAATTAAATCTAAAAAATGTCAGTTTTTCCGAATAACATTTTATGAACCTTTGAAAGACTGTTGCATTTGCACTAAGTAGTTATTTACAGATTAAGATGATAATTTATGCATAAAATGGAAGTAGAAGTAGGAGGTAATGCACCACCAATGACTGCTGTTTGAAGCACATGCTGAGAAAGGAATGAGCAAAGCATTTCCTGTCAGTGTGAACTGTTTGATATAATGGAATAGCAGAGTAAAAAGTAAAAATGTTGCACTTTAAGTGAACCCTGTTCTGTTTAGTATTACACTGCCTTACTTTTTCATTAGTTTGGAAATCCTTTACATGTTACTTTGTCAGGAAATGTCATTAGTGGAACTCTGACAAATTAATTTTTTGAGTTGCAGGTTTTAGTTACCGATTGTGCATTTAGTTCATGTTTTATTTTTACAGCCTTATTTTCCATCACCAGGCTGCTTCTGAATTTCTTTATACAGTTTTAGGATAAAATAGATGCAAACCGTTTTTATTCTTTATTAATTGATGGTAGTTTGAAAACATGAATTTGCTCATCACTGAATGAACAACTAACTACAGCCTTATTAAAATGATCCTATATTAACCTTGAACATGAAACTCTAAACAGATGTGGTTTGTCATTTTACCATATCAGTATACGGTTTCTTCTTTAGTTCCCTTGTAAGATTATAAAGGTATTACTATTTTATTTTTGTTCTAATTCAATGATTGTCAGCTTATTTCATATGCACTAAAGTCCATATGAAAATAAATTGGATGTTAGCTCTCTGTTGAAGGTTTCATATTGTACAAATTCTGAGACTGTACCATCATTACCCTTATCTGATATGGAACTGTTAACTTTTCCCCCATGTTTTCCAAATGTCATATACTGTTTGAAAGCCTTTAAAATGACAGTCATACATGAATGCAGTGATCAATCTCAGTAGAAAAAAGTTAACATTTAAACACTGTGATCCCCAGTGTTGTGGAGTCATGGGACAAATAGACTTACTTTATTGTCATTGTACAAAGACACAATAGTGAACAAAATGTCGTTGCTTGGCTACTCTGGTACACAAGAAAAACAATGAAAAACTATAAGCATGCCCATAGATATATAAATGTGTGCAGGTCAGAGAAAAAAAAAAAATAAATAAATTGGAAAGAAAATTCAATGGTGATTAAGATAATTGTGTTAGTAATTAAATGAAAGTGTGTCTATAATGAAAAAATGAAAAGAATGAAATATATTTTTTATTTTTTCAATGAAACACAGTATGAGTTTTCTGTCATGGCGCTTGGGGATTTAAGATGTAGGACCTGTTGGAGTTAATGGTGCTTTAAAAGATGGATGTTTTTTTCCTGCAGTTTGTGGCACAAAAACAAATAGCGAATGTTGTAAATATGCACTACGCATGCCGACATGTCAGCTTAAAGCATTATCTCTCAACAGTACACAAAGTTATCACCTCCTGATTCACATGTTTAGGCGTAATGTCGTTCAAAGTTGAGGCACTGCAGTGTAATTAAGATGTGTTCATTATGGACGGCAGGGAAGTCATTGCAACTAATGTTGCAACTAATTCTCACAACAACTGATGACTGGTAGACACAATGTATTATTCTGATTGGGGAACTGCAAGGAACTTTTCAGAGATGCTTGAAGCAGGAGACAAAATATGGGGTTAGAGTCAGTTAAGATTTGAACTGCTTCGAAAAGCCACATCACTGCCCGTTATCTCAATAAATAACAAATTCTTCAATACTCAACATTAAATTAGATGTTTTAATGTTTTATTCCTTTTTTTGGTTTGACCTTCTGACTTTCCCCTCATACTGAATGAACAGTTCATGCTGCTCTTGGCGTGTTGTTTCCCTTTTTTCCCTTCCCTGTGGAGAGGGACATTTTATGTGTAAAAAGCTTTGCTGTTTCCCTTGACACAATCCACTCCATGAAATCACTCCAAGTACATCCCTCCAGTGCAGATACCACTTAGTGAATACCTTGAGGTTACCAGACACGTCCTCTTACACAGCTGTAATGGTTTATGGAGGACAGGAGATGACACTGTCTGAAGAAGTAAACGGACTACTTGCAAAGCTTTTCTAGTTTCTCTCATTCACAGAATAAATAAAATCAATTTTTATTAGTGTGCATTGCACCTCACAGACATGGAAGTATGGGTGCAACACTGTCACGTCTGTGAGGTGAATTGGATATGTACTGCTTTGAATAAGTTACACATGACAAAAATGATCGCACAACACCGTTCAGATAGTGATTGTATGCACTATTATTGTGAATATTCAATTTTTTTGTGTTCAGTATCAACAGGTGCCTAAAAGTAAAACATTTATTTTCTATGTGAGTCTCAATCTGACAGGTGAATACTGCTCTTTTCCAGGGGTTCATTTGCATTTCAAAGAAAAAGCCATACTGTCACGTCTATAATTCTCTGGATTCAGATTTTGTTCAATGCAAAATTTGACGTTCTAGTTAAAAATTGAAATGAAAGAAATGTATCATGTTAGGTTAACTATTATTACTCTCCAAGAAAAAGAAAGAACTGAAAGAATGTTCAATTAAAGTCAAAATAACTACCATTTTAAACAATGTGATGCTGAAAAAAGAATAAATAATTCAGACCAAACAATTTAAATCTTAGAATTACCAGAAGCTTATCATTTTTTTTAAAACTCCAAAGGAAAAATAATTGTATGGCCTTTTCTCAGTAAGCCACTGACCTCATCTCTCCTGCATATTTATGGTGATACTTGAAGACTGAGAAAGTCAGCGTTGCTGACATCACATGGGGGATTTTGAAACACTGTCAGATCATACTGAGAGAACATGGAAATGCATGTTTTGCACAAACTTGTAGCACCTCTGCCTTCTCAAGTGATACTTCCATGAGGACAAAATTGGGGCATGCTATAAATATTCTCCCATCCCATGTGCTCTGAAACTGAAACATTTTGCAGAGATTTAACTTCTTGCTTTAGAGAAACAGCTGTGCTGATTAACAATCTGTCACTGATTACCAGGAACACTTTCAGAGTTAAAACACATTTTGACATTTTAGGTCCTTGAATTGAAAATATGCATGTTTATAGCACAATTCCCTTTAAAAAACCAAAATGCCCCTTTCCCCAGAAAAGCCACTGACAATGGTAACCCAGAGATGTGAAGATGTGAAAATCTATTTGCAGATATTTACTAACTTTTAAAGGTGGTATTTTGTAAAATTGACTTGTAACATTGAGCTTTATATCATATTATAATGTTATTTCCTCATTAAAAACATACCTGGCACAAACTTGCCCCCTGGCATGTTGATGTTGCTTTTCATCTTTCGTGCATCCTTGAGGAATGCTCGAATCTCCCATGGCAACCATAGGGTGCCTAAGAACTTGCTAATAGGTGCTTATTTCCACAAAGCTCCTCCTTGGAGTTGCAGTCTAAGGCCGAGCTTCTGCCTCACAGATCACCCATCCACCGCACCTTCCTGACTTTGCTCCCCCAGACTAGCAACATCAGCAATTAGCAAACACCTGGTGAAATTGCAAGTCTGTAATTATCACACAACTACTTCTCAGTCCAACACTCCTAAGAATTGTTGTAAACCACATAATGAAGTAGCATTGTTGTAATGACATGCTGAAGGCTGTGTCAGAAAGAGACAAAGGTGAATTCCAATTGACCTTGTCAATTCCAATTTACTTATGTTTTATATTTACAGCATTGTTATAACAACTCAAGGTTACATAGCTACTTCATTGTGTTATAAAATGGCACTGTGCCTGGAAAATACATAATACTGCCCCTTCAAGACATTTACCAATAACAGTTTTAGAATTTCTTCCAGATACACAAACAGCCAAATAAATCATTGAGAAGTGTTTGGCATGCCAGATTGCTAAATGTTCTCTCTAATGACCACACTGTACTCTTTTAATACATAGTGCTTTGTCCATGGGACATAAAGAGAAAGGTCTTTCTGTTTTTTTCACTTGATCTCAGTCTTCCTCTCCCATCTTTTCTCAGGGGATATCTGGGGAGCTAATGATGCCACATGAGGATGAAAGAAATGTGCCTAAGGAAAACTTGCACATATTTTTTGCAAACATGAGAATAAGTGTGCTTACGCAAAATCACGGGCAGCAATCGTTGCTTCAGGTCCACTAAAGTGAAGCAGAAATGGTTATTTTTGGAGCAGTTTACCTTCAACTTTACACAGCAACATCTGCCTAACATGGCACCTAGGAATATACTGATTGCTGAAGCAGTTTCTTCTGCTTAAGGTTAACAAGCATTTTTGCCTGTTTTGTAGAGGGACACCAATGTCTTGTCTTGGACTATTTCAGACCCCTCAGTCTTCCCATTCTATTGTATTAATATTGTAGCAGAAGGTCTTTGAATTGTTATCTTCATGCAGCGGTATCAGTACATTTAGAGAAAAAGTGATACCTGATGAGAGATACTGTGAGATTTTAGCACTGTCTTAAAGAAAAAAAGTGAATGATCACCCTTTTTCTTTCTTATTTTTTATCTCGTCACACTTGTTGGCATTTGTTGCAAAAACATATTTATATTTTCATATTTTCACTTTTTTATGTTACCAGACATAAAAACGTGATGTGTATTTTGTGAAACATCAAGTCCCATCACAAATATGAAGCTTGTATGTTACAACCTTGTAACAAATTTTGTGTGTAGTTGGATTAAATGCTCAAAATATACAGTGAGCAACTACATAATGTTTCTTATCTGAGTAACTCTTCTTTGTTCTTAGAGATTCTTTCTATTAGTCTCTAAGATTCCCACAGATAACTAAAGTTTTCCATCTTGAACTGAAATTTCAATACTCTATAGGCAGTGTGTGTGTGTGAGCTCCCCAAAGTGGTCAAATAATAACATAATTAATAAGTTGACAAGGACAGTTGCCATGTAAGTCACTTCACCTTAGTGAAACTTCACTACTGCAGAGCACAGAAGTGTCTCATTGGCACCATAAGATTATATATGTAGATTTTAGTAGGTAATGACAATTTCTTTAGCAGATATGTAAAGTCTGTCTCTGACTTGGAGACTTTTATTCTTATTTTGTTTCCTTTGTACATACCAGAGATGACTGACACAAACAGTTTTAAAATCTGTCTGAGTCACAAATGGTTGCCCCTTTTTTGTGAAGCAACCAGCTGCAGTCATGCTAACAAAAATTCAATGCATGAAAGATAGAACTTTTCTTTACTCAAGGGCTTGTGGCATCTGGTTACAGCGCTAAACAGCAGTAAAACACATGTTACTTTGTTGCTAAATTAGAAAATGCTGTAAATAGGTCATTGTGAAGGAAAGGCAGAGGAAAAGATGAAACAAGACATGGAGAAAAGACTAGAAAATAAAACTGCAAAGGGTGCAGCTCAGCCTCTTCTTAAAGACACTAAGGATCAGATACTTTGATTCACAAATCATATTTGGATTCGTGAATTCGTGAAGCCCCAGACAGCATAGCTCCTTTGATCATTGGGACACACAAACCCCTCCACCACAATAAGGTGGCAGCCCAAGGAAGAGTGTAATCTAATAATGAAACAAAATAGATTTCATGTGCAGAGGCAGCACATTTTAAAAGCCATGACTTTTCCACTGCACCCCTTCTCCTCCTTTTAAGCATGTGTTTAATCAGGCCTTTAGCTGCATGACACCAGCATGGTGTCTAAACTTTACCAGTTTCTTGCAATAGTTACAAGTCAGGCCTAAAATAATAGTTGTATTAAAGATTAATTCTTTTATTTGCTCAAAAATGATTCAAAACTGTTAAACGAAACATTACTATTCATTTCGTGTCCATTGTGCTTGTAATAATTGACTTAACTTAACTCTTTCTTAATAGACTCTACTGACACATGTTACAACACTGGGGAGCAATAGTTCTGCCAAACCTTAATCAAGTAGTTTTGATCCTTGAAACTAATGAAACTTTGAACAAGATCAAAACTGAAAAAGACAATGGTCTGACAAGGGACATTTCTAATATCCAAATCTTTAAAAAAAAAAAAATCTATTCACGCTGTTTTAATTTTCTTCCTTTAGAAGAAATAAATTGAAAATTGATTATATTCATAACAGCTGTAGGAAACATTTTTCAATAGTGCTTCACATCATTTTTTGCTCCCAACTAATAAACTGAATACTGAAAAGTTTAAAACACCATGTTTGCTACTTTTATCTCTGGTTTGATAGATTCTGTTTAAATATTTATTTTGATTGTTTATTTAAAAGTCTTTTTTTATTCTTGCTCAGATATGTAGAAGTATCTCTAGTTGTGCCATTTATTATTCTTCATACATTCAAAAAGTAGGTGCATACACCGCTCAGGAATATTATCAAAGAGTATCCCCCTGTCAAAAAGATGTTTGCAGAACAGAATTTGAATTGAAGTTCAGTTTTTACTTTGAATCGATAGGATTTCTCTGGAGAAAGTACAAAAGTATAGCAACCAACTCACATGCCAGAATGCATAAAGGTGTGCATTAAAATACACACACATTATATATATATATATATATATAAATATATATATATATATATATAAATATATATATATATTTATGAATAGGG
>CAEGAF010011033.1:0-11026 GCA_903067075.1 Micropoecilia bifurca
AAATCAGGCAAACCAATTATGTCATGTGGAAAAGGCAGATCTAAAAAGGTGTGTTTTGAGTTCGGTTTTAAAATTTGAGAATGACTTTATGTTTCCAAGGTAGGGTGGTAATGAGTTGCTTAAATGCTCCCATGCTCTAAAACTAACGCCACCAACATCACACGCACAGTGTAGCTGAACTGTGTTTATTTCAATCATCTTAGAGAGAACCACAAAAACATTTAGAACAGAGGACAGCAGGTACAGAAATATCCACACAGATGCACCATGGGTCAGTCACACTCTTCTCAACAACAGCAAAAACAACCTGTTCACACATCAACAGTTACAATCAAACACCAACAACAATAATATTGCTCTCTTACATACTTTGGACAATATTTAATAAGAACCTTCTGAGCTTATTACTATTAGCTACTTCAGTGTTTTTTTAATGCATGGTTTATATCTAGTTACCTACATGGACTCCCATAAACCCATGGAAATAATCACATTTGACAGTATTTAGGACTATTACACCAGAATCACAACAAAGCATTCCCACAGTTTGAAAAACAAAAGTTGACTTCAGCACAAAGATTAACACAATGTCAGATGAGTGAAGGTAGTGAAGGTACTGGGTGGATTATGTAACAAAACGCTCAAAAGTGATTTGTGCATTATTCTCAAAAGAAAATAACAGTTAAATAATTTAGAGAGCTATTTTGATATAAAATATTGCTAAACATAATTTTAGCCCAGTTACCATAACTTCTTATGTTTATTGGTTCTGTTTTAGTGGCCTCTGTGAGAACTACTGGTAATATTTATTTCTCAGTTTCTTTATACACACACTCAACATTTACATCTAAGATTGTATCCTATTTTATTTCATCTTAGAAAATTCATTTTTACATCCTTTTCTAATTTCTTAACCGTCCAAACTCCTGCACCGAAAGTAGCACCATCGTCGTCGTAGTTCATAAATTACATTTACTGTATCTGCTGCCTCATTTCTCACATTTTTATTTTTTATTTTTTAACAAAAATGAGTAAATGTGGCGCTTTCGGATGTAGTGGAAGCTGTGGGTCAGGCCTGAGCCTGTTCGCCGAGGAATTCGTCCAGGACGGCGATGATGTTGCAGGCTTCGGGCAGGTCGCTGTGCTCCGCCCGGGCGTTCTGCAGCAGCACGTCTCCGTTCCCGCAGCCCTGCAGGAACTGGCAGCAGCGGAAGAGAGCGTAGTGACTCATCTCGGCCTGACGCACGAAGCGCTTCAGGCTGTTCATGTCCTGGATGGCCTGCGGAGCGGCGGAGGGGGTTCGAACAGAGGAAGTGACGAGTCGGAGAGAAAATAAATAAAGAAATCAAAACAAAGCAGGAAGCTATCGATGCTGACGGGAAGTAATAACAGGAGGAGGAACTGAAAACCCCGATCTACTGTTTCACAAAGCAGCTTCCTTTTGTAAAAAACATAATCTGAAGTGATGCTGCATTTTCAGCATACAGAGTGAAGTTAATCATACAGTGCGGTCCAAACGTACGACTTGAACTTATTCACATTTTGTATGAGTGTTTTTTATTTTATCTTATACAGTCATTTGCTATAAATTAGAATATACGTCCAGATTAAAAGCACCTTTTGGAAATAACCTTCAAGCAGGTATTAAACATTTTTTAATAAGCCCATATTACTCATTTTAAATATATCTTCGGCATGTTTCTGTCACCTATTAGCAAAAAAATCTGAATTTAGGTCTGGACTTTGACTAGGCCATTCTGACGCGTGAATCTGCTTTGATCTAAGCCATTTCATTGTTGCTCTGGCCACATGTTTAGGGTCACTGTCCTGCTGCGAGGTGAAGGTGTTCAAGTTACATCACACAATGTTTGAATTAGAACCCATAGGTCTGATTTTGGTCTCATGTTTGCTGCACATGGGCAATTTTCTTTTCACATGAATCATTTTCTTTTCACTTTGCAAACATGGACCAGTTTCTACTGGCCATAAAATCCCAAGAAAATACATTGAAGTTAATAAGAAAATGTGAATAAGTTCCAGAGGTGTGAATGCTTTTACAAGGAACTGCACAATGACAAGAATATCTAACAGTTTACCTTCAGCAGGATGCTGCAGAGCAGAGGATTTAGAAAACGCTCTGCGTAAATATCTCTCACCTTCAGCTTGAAGTTCTCCAGAATCTGTCTGAGCAGGAAGGGGTTGCAGCGCTCTGCAGCATTTAGAAACGCCTGAATCCAGCCGTCACAGAAACGATTACTGACTGAGGACAGAAAACATCTGATGAGGCTCACAGAGGGATTTAGTGTTTTAATTACCAGAAGTCCATTTGATCCTGTCCACACTGCATATTTGGAAGAGAACCTGCATAGGCTGGATTTTTATTTTTTGGTGATTAATTTTTTCTGAAAAACAGAGTTTGGACATATGCATATCTACAATAAATACATCTCCATTGTGGGCTTTATGCAGTGTGAGCCATGTACGCTTGTGCAGATGACACCTCTTGCAAACCAAATCTCTAAGCAAACATAGACACGCAAACACGCCTGTGGTCCGTGGTTATAACAGGTGTCTGCATGTGTTCCTGAAACATGTCTCACCGGTGTTAGAGAGCGTTGGTGGGCTGGAGGAGCAGTCGATAACCACATCAGACTGTGTGTCCTCCGACATGGCTTTGCACAGAGAGGCAGTGGTGGTGTCCTGCTGAGACAGGCCCTGCAAACTGGCTGCTTTAATGAACCTGACACACAGAGAGACGCGTTACACGCTGCACAGGCATTTACACACGTGGCAGTTTTACAGTGAGGGCTGGAAAAAAACGTCGCACCACCTGGACACGTCGGCCTTTGTCCTCTCGTCCGCATTGGTGACTTCCACGTGTGTGTGACTGAGAGCCTGCAGGGAGAGAAGTTTGGCAGCTGGAGTGTTTTGTTCTGGAAAAGATTGCGTCTTGCAGAGAAGCACTGGAGCTACTTCAGGGGATTGTGGTAAATGTACATTTAAAGCAGCAGTTCAGGGAGGATTTGCAAGCTATGCAAAGACCTGAACTTAAATAAAAGCAAGGAGAAAAAAAAATTATTTACATAGTTAAATAAAAAAAGAAAGAAAAATTTAAAGGATACAGCAGCTGGAGGGACATCTGTCCACATAATAACTGGCTGGTTTAGTAATGTAAATACCAGAGCTCCATAAATAAAAGAGGAACAAGCCGTCAGTTTTTTATGATGAATCTGAGCACAAGTCACAGGTAACTAAAATATCTTGCAAAGTGACAACCACAAGGCCTTTAGATAAAACAGTACATGCAATGCACCAGCTTTGACCTGCAGGAATAGTCGACTTTCTAAGACCTGAAAAATATCTGAAGCCTCAAGTAATGAATTCAGGCTCTGAATCCTGCATCAGGCATGAACAGGACAAGAAATGCATCTCTCATTATAGTCACTTGCGAGTTCAAAATTGAGAAATAAGTTAAAAAAACAAAAATGAAGAGCATGAAGGAACAAAGAGTTCACTTAAAGCCCACAATAGAACCAAGAGGTGCAGAAGACTGATGGTATCAAACTCGGCCATAACACCACGACCAATTAAGAAGGAAGTTGGTCTTCTTAGCTGGCTATGCTGGAGTGTGAATGCATAAAGCGAAGGTTTTTATGATAATACAGTGATGGTTATACCTTCTCTCCCTGTTTTGACCAGCATTGTTACTATAATAGGGTGTTTATCAACATTTTATTTTATTTTTTCTAAAACTGAGTCATCAGCATAGCTTCCCTAATATATTCTAAAAAGCTTCAGTGAATAGAAGAAGCTGGAAGTCCCACTTCTTTATACATAATCAGTTTTACTGTTTTACAGAGGTCAAAACTTAAATCAACTTCCACTCTACCAGTCTATTAGGTACTTTCAAAAATACCATGCCATTTGGTGGTAAAAGGTCGACTCCAACAAAAGGACTTAAAGAGAAGTCAAAATGCATAATTTTGTTACTGAACTGACAGGACGATGTCAACAGATGTGTTGTACTTTACATTAAAGCCTCCATACTGTTTAATTTGATCACCTAATTTCATACACTCAGGCGTTTAAAAGAGACGACTCACAGCATGCAGCAGGAAGCTGATGTTGCTCTGGACCAGCTGCACCACTCGGTAAATGTGCATGACCGACTCCTCGTACCAGCGGCTCAGGTAAGGACGGACCTCCGTCTCAAGGTTCTGCAGCTGCATCAAACACACGGTAAGATGTTTAAAAGCAGCAGCCTTGAAATGCGACTAGAAAACTTCATTTTGTCACATCTTCCCACCTCTGGAGTTTGAAGGCTGCTCTGTAGGCCTTGGACATATTTATCGAGCTCTAGTCTAAATGTAGTTTAAGTCAAAGAATTTAAGAGAATTCAGAAGGAATTGGATTATATGAATACGGTAAAATCTTGAAGCTTTGATGTAACTTTTGCTTATTCCATAAAAGAAACAAGGATATAAGTTCAGTCCCTTTTCGGAGCCCCCCATGAAGCAGATGACGTATCCGTTTCCATCAGCGTCCGGCTGATCTGGAGACCTTTCCTGCTCTAGGAGACAGCAGTAGCAGCCGATTGCCTGTTCTGGAAGACTGCCGAGAAAAAAGACATTTATTAAAGAAAATTAGAATTTTGTTCATCTCGCAATCTGTTTGGTGTCTCCTGCATGATTTGGGACAAACTGTAAACAAAACTTATGTTTTACTTTCAGCAAAGGCTTCCTTCTTGCCACTTTTCCATAAAGATGTCATATCTGTGGAGTGTGTTGTTTTATTTACACACCATTGACTAATTATGTGACCTGAGAAGGCAATTGGTTGTGCTGACTTTTATTTAGGAGTATCAGAGCATAAAATCTTTGCCCTTTGCTGAAACAAAAAATAACACAATTTAGCTGTAGCAAAACTAGTATTAAAATTCAAACTTGAAATAAACTGCTGTCCATTTATGGCATGGAAATCTTTGTTAAAGATCGATCAGTATGATAACATTAGTTTAGTAAAACTCCTGACATTTAGTTATTGTTTTGATGTGTCATGTGACCCCCATGAGGACATTCTTTAGATTTTTTTCAGATGTTACTCCTCTTCTGATTCTTTTTTAAAAAAAAAATTATGCATTCATCTGGTTTCTGGTTTCTTTGGCTGCACGTAGTGGATCCAGTGTTGTATTTTATTACGTTCTATGAAATTATGTGTTATTAAATTTTAGTAATGCAAACTATCTATGCAACGCAAAAAAAATTCTAAGGAACAACTTCTCTCTCCTGTGAAACGTTTTCTACAACTTCTTCAGTGTTGCAGCTTTTTATCATTGGTGAGCTCAGATTTCTCTCACAGCCCAATCACAGGCATCTTAATTACAAATCTTTGAGTGAATACATATGTAGAGTACCTTGTAAACATTGGCAAATCCCTTTAAACTTTTATTCAAAGCTGGCTGAGACTCATAAAATACTTGCACATTTTAATTGCGGCAAAATGTAGTTTTAGAAAGTATATCTGAAAACAAATGCAAGTTACATTTTTCGAAAATCTTAATTGCAGAAAGTATGAAAATCCAGAACAATATTTGCCACATTTCAAAAAGTTTGTGTTGTTCTGTCACATAATGTCTCGGTAACTTACACCAAAGCTTGTGGTTTTAATGACCTAGTCATGTTTAAAAAAAGTAACCAAAATGTACGAATACATTTTCAGTCAACTTTAATGGTATGGTGAATAAATACCTGAGTTCCACAGTGGCAATGTTGCCCATGCCTCCAAGAAGAGCTCCTTTACTCAGCCTCCTTGAAATATAGGTCCGCAGCTCCGGTTCTGCTTCTGATGGCAGGCTGCTGTCAACTAGTGTCAAGCTGTGGACAAAAAAGAAATAAAAAATAAAAGAAATCAGGAAAGACGAGGACGAATTTGGAAGCCACTCAAATCGATGAAGTAAAGATGGAGAAAGAGCGGTGATCACAAATAATCCCAGATAATCAGGGTTATCATCCCTGAACACACTCTGGAGTGAGGACACTGTTCAGATGAGGAAGCAGTGTAACTCAGCAACACACTGATGAGAAATCAGAACAAAATCATGAGTGAATCAGCCACGATGAGTCCATGCTGGCTGGATTTCCAGTGAAAGCCCAAAGTAAAAACAGTGACAGACACTGAGAAAGCGAGACGGTGGACGGATGGCTCCCGTGTTACCTAAAGTCATCGTGACTTGTGGAGTCTGCACGTCTCTGGTTCCACGCCACATTTTCTCCACAGGCCTCAGATCTAAGACGACCAACAGTTTACTCATCACCTGCTTAGATTTTATGATTGAGCCTTTACTGCTGCACAGCAATAAATCCTGGTTTTATTTAGGTGGAAAGCACAGTAAAAACACATTTAACTGTTATATGAACAATAAACAGCGACAGATCGGTTCAAAGCAGCATCTGCAATAACATAAATTAATCATTACCTTGTGCCCTGATAGAGATAGATGGTGTAGTAGCAGTTCAGCTGAATTTTCTGGCTGTATCCAGCAATATCTTCGCTGTCAAATTCATCTCTCTCCTCCACGTCGATTGAATCCTGGAAAGACGAAGTCTGGGAAGAAAACATCCTGCTGCTACACGGAGGAAGCTAGCATCGGAGGAAACAGGCCGACAGAAGGACTTGTTTCAATGTTCCCTGTTGCTTTGTTGGTGATTGGATTCAAATATGTCTGAATTTGAGGCTAATTGTAAAAAGAAAGGGAAAAACCTAAAGGTTGAGACAGTTTTACTGCCTGGATCCAACGTGTACTTTCAAAAATATGTCCGACGAAAATTAAGGTCTGCCACAAGGGTTCCGGGCTGAATAATGAGCGCCAATATTTTAGTTCTCAATGTGTTTGGAAAGCTGATTAATATATGGTTAAATACATTTCAACTGAAGTGGTTCTCGACATACTAGGTGATGATAAGAACTTTTTCAAGTGTATTGGTCGGGTCGTACAATTAAATCCAAATCCTGATGTAAACCAGTGTTGGTGGTGATAATGTGCTGCAGACAGTGGGGGCAAAGGGTTAAAAAAAAAAAAACAAAAAAAACCCTGCAAATAAATGCAACCACATCTTGAGTGCACAAACTATTAACTTACTGTATCCAACTTTGGCAGTCATGCAGCAATTTTTCCCAACATCAATAATTTTCTAACAAAACGAAGCAAATATTGAGTGCATATTAGATTTACGGATTAAAAATGAGGAACAGACAAAGTGATTACCACAAATTAACCAGCAGATGGAGACAAAAATAAATTAATTTGAAAACCTGTGTTGCTGTTTTTGCCTAATTTCTAATGTCTAATGAAGTGTTGATGGAAACCAAATTATTGTGGTGAATTTTCTGTTTCATTAACTCATTATTCCTAGTTTTATCTTTTAAAAAGTTTTCATATTGAGGGGACCTCCTGATGTTTTAACTAATACTTATTTTATATTGATGCTGAGGAGCAAGAACAAGTCTCAATAAGTGACATTTATCTGTTTATTCATTCATCCTAGTCATGTTTAATCATTTATAACAACTCACCTGTAACCTCCTTCAGTCAGTCTAACTATATCACTCTCTTGTTGTTCAAGATTGATCACTACTATGATATCAGTTTAGTAAAACTGCTCAAATTCAGTTTCTGAATTTTTGCTTTGTATGTACAATAAAACAAAAATCCACTCCCCCCAAAAGTTTTCAGGCTGCTATCAGGCCACTCTTTTGAAAACTTTCTTATTGGACACCCGGTCTGAGTTTATAAGAAAGCGAATCTGTCAAATGCATTTGCCAAAAGAATTCTTGATCTTTTACGGTACAGCATCAACTATGGAGCAGCTTCAAGGCAAACAAAAGGTTTCCACAGTTGGGTCCATTTTGATCTTACATCGGAAGACAAGGTGTTTGTTTTCATTTTTTTTTTGTTGTTTCATCTGGTTCTTGTCAGTTTCTACTTGATCTATCTATCCATCCATCCATCTATTTTCTTTACACCCTCGTCCCTTAGTGGGGTCAGGAGGGTTGCTGGTGCCCATCTCCAGCTAACGTTCCGGGCGAGAGGTGGGGTCACCCTGGACAGGTCACCAGTCTGTTGCAGGGCATCTACTTGATTTGACTCCAAATCCTGCTGAAATCAACTCTTAGTTTGCTTTCATATTATGTTCTGTAGGTCAAGTGTCGCAGATGTTTGACAAAACTTACTTATTTAAATAAATCCACAATGCTGAGGCATTATGAAGCCAGGCATGAGAATGAAGTATATAAAAGAGGTATATACTTCATTCTCAAAAAGGAGGTAAAAGAGGTAATTTTAATTGCATGTCATTTAGATACAATGAGTGGACCTCACTAGTTTACACTCCTTTACATATTGATAGCTACATTTCCATTATGTGCACAATGTATGCTGTAATGTTGTTTATAATGTTGAAAAAACACAATTTTGCAATTACATTGTTGCCATTAAAAAAATAAATGAAATACAAGTGAATAAGCTTGCTGTTGTAAAAAGTCATTACAAATGATGGCAGCGATGGATGTAAACGTTTGGTCCATCTTACTCTTGATTGCTAGGGGTATTAAAAGAAAAAAGGCTTCAATATCTGTCCATCAAAGCACTGACACGTTTATAAGTAACAATAAAACAAGTGATTCACAGGTTTATTAGGCTGTGCAGTTTAATCAATCAATCATTCAACTGTTGTGAAACAACTGTTATGTTTTTTCAGCAACACAACAGTTCAATGAGCTTTACATTGTGAAAACAAAAAAAGCTTCATAAACCTATCATATAGTCAATAGTTGTGAAAACCAACAACAGACATAACATTTTGTCAAGTGCCATCATCAGAATCATTAGTACATATCAAATGTATTGGTTAATGGTCCAATTACTATGCTCAAAATCAACTCTAAACAAGTGGATTTTTAGTCTTGGTTTAAATAAACTCAGTGTTTCAGCTGTTGTGCATACATTCAGCATAATAAAACATACATTTATGGCTGAATAATGAAACAAAGCCTAATTGAACAAGTCTACTTAGTTTAACTTGTCATCTATGCTACTCACATTCAATCAGTTTGGTCAGCAAATATATTGAGAGTAAAATATATCAATTTGGTGCACCTTTTGGAAGCAATTTATGCTTTTGTAATGTTTTTCAAATGAGTATCATTTGACATAAAATTAATTGAAAGTTATTGTTTCACCATCTGAATGTCAAAAGCAACAATGCCATCAAATGAAAAGCCTAAGTAAAAATTGACCTTTTCATTTCCATAGGGCAAGGAAGCAGAGTATCGAGGAATGACTCTTATTTTGCTGTCTTTATGCCCACATTGGACATAGAGGTTTTCATTCTCTGTCCATCCTTCAATCCTTTTCAGTTGTTCCTCAACTCCTTGGGTTTTCCACACTTCCCCTCCCAGCCATTTTAGTTTTCTCTCACTCAGAGTTCCTTTGATCTGCTTTTCAATAGCACTTCTGTGGACAATCTTGTTTAGACCTCTTGCCTTTGCCAGGAAAAAGTGTGTGACAATTCTACTTTTTCTCTGAGCCATGTGTTGGATTTTTTGTTCACATAGTCTCTGAAGAGCATCAATGGCTGACAGAAGGATCTGGGCTTCTGCAGAACTCACATCTTTACTATCCTCAGGCCAAAACAGGAGAGAAAGAAGAAAGAGGGCACTTGCTGACGACATGTATTTTCCCTTCGTCTTAAATCCCTTGCTGAGATCTTGTAATTGCTTGAGAGATAAGAGCTTTGAGGATCCAGGTAGAATACAGTTGAGAACTATCTGGCAAAAAATGACATTTGTGAGCTCTGTTTCATCAAGGCCCTTCCATGTCAGGTTTTCTGGATACATGTCCATAATCTCCTCAAGCTTTTTTCCTGCCCTCTTTCGGTCATTATCGTAGAGTAAAGAGAGGATTGATGTAACATTTCCTCCTCCAAGCTTGTAGGTTCTCATCTGTCTTTGGAAAGGAGAGAGTATGTTTCCAGGATGTTTTGCATCAGTGCTGACATTTTCAGCTGCTTGATTCCTCTCATTTTGTATTTCACAAAAAAATCTAGCATATACAGCACTTTTCCTTGTCAACCATTCTCTTGGTTTGTAAACCTGCTCTGGATCTCTTGCATCAAGTTCCTCGTCTTCTTCACTGATGTCAGTCTGAAAGTAGCTCAGATCTTCAGAAATGCATTCCAGAGCCTGTCTCAAGCTCTTCTGTAATCCTTTCAACTGCTGATGAAATTTCTGCCAGGGTATTTTGACTTCTTCTGGTATGTAGTCTGTTAGTAGGTAATTCATCAGCTCTGAATATCCAGTTGTTTTTGAAAAAACATCAACTGCTGTCAAGAATTTCAGCAGCCTGCAGCCAACATCCACTTCTCCATAAAACGAACTATTAAGTATGACTGTCTCTTTCATTGGTGTTTTTTCAGAGGCTCTAAAAGCAGATATCCCTTTGAGGGCAATGCTTATGATTTCAACCCCCTTTTCTTGGGAAGGGTCTTTTTCTTCAAGGGTGTCATACAAATGGTAAAACCACCACTTGTAAACTTGTCCCAGTGTGTCAAGGATGAATGTATCATGTGGACACAACGATTTCGCTTCCTGTGCCCACTCAAGAGCCTCATCAAATCTCTCATTTGTGTAAAGAAGCCTGGCAAGTTGTTGTGCCACATAAGCATCTTTTCCCAAAGCTATGAATGCAGTTTTCATCAAGTCAACAGCTTTCTGAACACCACCTCTTTCTGTACAAACCTTTTCAATAAGAGGTGAGAAAGCTGTGTTTTCTCGATCTCCTCTGCTTTTTTTGTTGCGTCTAATGAACAGAGCTGTTATAAACTTTAGGAATTGATCTCTTTCATATCTGTGATTGATGAGTACCTCTTTTTTGATGAGATCCATGGCAATACAGCTTTGAGGCATATTGACAGAGAGCTGGCTCAGGATTTCTTTGGCCACAAGGGAATGAATGATACGGATTGACTGG
>CAEGAF010011039.1:0-30495 GCA_903067075.1 Micropoecilia bifurca
GGGAAAATGTTTGAAAATGAAAACAAGGTAGGATGGATGCTAACTGAAGCAGGAACATCGCGTGTGCACCCACGATGAACCGCATCAGTCCAAGCTGGAACAGAAGGAAGTTAGCGATTGTGTATGTGTGTGTGCTTGCATGTTGGCACGGACTCATAATTAAGTCCCGGCTCGTGACGGCTCCTCCGTCACAGACAGATTAAGGTATGTGTGACAAAGAATGGAAAATGAAGAAGAAATGGACCAAAATCATAAGAGCAAATGCAAAATAGCTGAGAAGGAAATGTTTTATTAGCAAGTTGGGAACCAATTTGCTCACAGCTTAGAGCTTGTCCAGCTTTTTAATCATGATTTTTGATTGTTTGGGGGGGGGGGGGGGTTGTCAAAGAAAGGACATGATCTACAACTGTAACTAATTGATGAGTATATATTTGTTTCAAGTAATAAAAATAATCTGGAACAGGGCCATTCATTTTGTTTTGAATTATCTTCTGCAATTCCATCTCAAATATTAAGAGCAAACTCTGTCTTCCATCTGTACTGCACAGGACTGGCTGTTTTTCACACTCATTGCGTCTTTCCCTTAAAAATCCATGAAATGTAAAGCAAATACATTATCGGCAAGGACAGAGTAATCCGAAACAAACCCAACAAAAATCTTAAGAATTCATTGAACTATCTCTAAAGGACAAGATCCAACAGTTTTAAGAGTTGAGAGACGCAATAAAAGCAGCTTTATATTGGATGGTATTGTTAAGTAAAAGTATATTTTGTTTAGGCAGCCTTATTGAAATGTTTCAATCCCTAAATAATGTTATTCCTATTAAAGCTTTGACAGTAAGCATGGAGAAGCAGCCTCCAGCCTCTGCACACCACAAATCTGGAACAAATGTCCAAAAACCGCAAAATAGCTGAAACACAGAGTTCCTTTAAAATAAGGCTAAAAACCCAACTGTTTAGAGTTAATTTTGAACCTCAATAAATGGAATATTGACCAATTTGTTTTGATGACAATGTTACTGTTTTCTCAATTGTCAGTATTTTTATGATGTGTTATTTTTGTGTTTTTGTGATATAAAGCACTTTGATCTGCCTTGTTGCTGAAATGAGTTGTACAAATAAACTTAATCGACTGATTGATTGGTCTGACTATTTCTACGGTCTAAAGGAAACAAAAAAAAAAAACAACAGCCTCCGGGAAGACTCCTTGATTTGATTCAAATGTGATTTGTATCTGGAACCCACCCACACAGGAACTCAAGGTGATATCCATTTAAAGGAAAGACAAAATAATCCACAAAATCTGACAAAGTAGATTATTTCATCACACCTGAAGAGCCTAAGGTAAAATAAGATTCCCCCCCCACCTAAAAAAGAACAATTCAGGAGGCATCATTGGGGACACAATAATAAAGTTGAAAACTTGGAACAGGCTGCAAACCTGCCTGGCTGCGGAAAAAAAGCTCAAAATTTCATCAAAGGCCCTGAGCCGTTTAGTCATTGCTACTAAAAGAAACCCATGTGTGTGCAAGGCATCTTCGAGCTGAACTGATGAAGTTCTTCTGTGATAACTATAAGACATGCACTGAATAAAAACAGACTCCGTGGCCAGAGAGTTTTGTGAGACACTTCTATAGATCGATGAACTAAATAAACGTAAATAAGCAGGAGTATTTGTGGCAACGCTTCTGATCAGAGAATTATCAGAAGCGTGTAGTCTAGTGAAAGTCAATTATTTCCATCATTTACTGAAGTTTTCTGACATTCATTTCGTTAAGTTTCATTCTTTTACAACGGCTTTTGAGGGGGAAAAGAAAACCCCACATTTATGATTTTAGTTGTATTTAAAAAAAATAAAACAATGGATTTAAAAACAAAGCACAATGCTGCAATTATTTGTAGTAATTTGTACACAGAATTTAAGCACAAATGAGCTTGTGCAGGTTTATTTCAATAATGCAACATAATGCGAATAAACACTGGACTATCAAATAGCCTTTCAACGGTCTGAAAGAGCTGCTAGGCAGTAAGCACGGGGTAATTTACAGGAAATATACTCCGTCTCTGAGCTAGCTTTTAAGCAATTTTGTCTGGGCTGTGCTTCTTTTCCCGTCTGTCTTTGCCTTTCTCTAAGTGATTTTGGTTCTGACACGGGGGGACAGATCGGGACGCTGATCCGGCTAGCTGGAAAAAGCCAAATGTAATAGGTTACATTTTTAACAGCCATAGGCAAATCTCCTCTCATTTATCAAAACTATTGATTTGCAAACCGCCTGTGGCCCATCAGTCCACACGAGAGGTGGGTGAAATAGGGGCAGCAAGGCGAAATAGATACAAAGGAAACAAGATAGGATGGGGAGATTAAATGTAGTTAAAGTGCAGCGTTGACTGTGGAGGTCATGTACTCAATTTAGCAGATCGGTCACAAACAAAATCCAGACAGGAAGAGAAGAAATGTGGAAGAAAATGACAAAGAGAGTATGGTTTGGAGAAACTGAAATGAAATCTGGAAAAAAAAGCAATGTTGACACTAGGGAGCATGTATTTAGTTCAGCTGGTGGATTAGGGACTAATTTTACATTTATCAAAGTGAGCCATGGGGAGACAGAGTATCAGTGGGGAGGATGCTGGGTAACGGATTAGAAGTCTTGTAAAGGCCGAGACAGACTTTGAAAACTTGTGGATAATACACAGGCACACATTTTCCTTTGGGCCCAAATCTGCAGTTCAGGCTACAAAATTTCGATAACATTGAAAAGTAATGAACTTCCTTGACATCCCCTCCCCTTTACATGGAAGGATATGTTCATTATTTTGGTGTTTGTTTTACTATTCTGAGGCAAAGCGAAGTAACGGCACCCAGTGCATCAGGGCTGCAGAGACAGCTGTGCTCCTGTGTGTCGGTCGTTGGGTGAGTTGGCGGCTCAGCTCAGCAGCTCCTGGGCAGCTGGCCTGGCTCTTGCATGGACCACCCCGGATTTCTTTCTTCTGCAGCATTCCTAGCTCCTTCCACCTGCTTTTGGCAGCAGCCATGGCAGCTGCCTTGGGGTTGTTGTCCGTTTGATTCAGCTATTTATTTATTTAGATTTTGCGCAATAAAGAGCTTATATGAAGTTTGTATCTTCCAGTCTTGTGGTTCGACAAGCCTGGTCATGACAACTCGATTAATTCAAATCAAAAAGTGAAACTCATGAATTAATATATTACAATTAACATACACAGATTCAACACATACAATACATTTCATTTTTTTTTGGTAATTTGGATGAAACAGCTAATAAAATCCCCTAAATAGAAAATTACAGATTTTTATGCAGAATATCCATGACCCTTCTGCAAAGCCCCAAATTTGATACACAATAAACTAACCTAGAACGGCCTTGCAAACTACACTGTCAAAACACACAATGACAACAGCGGAACAGCAACACCGTATTCTAGTTTTCTGTCACTACTTATATATATACCCCTAATACAGGCTCTTGCTGGGAATACATTACATTTTTATTTCAGCTGTCAAGGATTGTTCTGCTCTGGTCTTAAATCCTAGTTCCAGCGCATTGACTTTAAATAATTAAAAACATAAAAAACTGCACAGAGCAGGAAAGAGGGCAAAAACTGCAAATGCAGAAAAGAAGAGCTGCAGTGGGAAAGAATAGGCGCACAAGTTTTTGTGAAAGAAAAATGGAGAGAGTGAGTTGAATAATTCAAGCACAAAGACGCACTAATACTGATGTTCTGCTCTGATGGGAGCTGGATTAGCTACATATTTACCCCCTTGCACACACGGTCTTTGCTGATGATCTACTGGGCTCATGTAAATGCATCGTCAGCAAAAGCTTTTACACCATTACCATACATCAAAATGGACATGGAGGACCCTTACCCAGAGCACGCTCTGTCACGCTAAACACTGCCTTTACATAATTGATATAACATTTTATCCGTCGTTATACGCTTGCTCTCACATGTATACATTTCATGCTCACAGAGCAATCCATTGGAGCAGTATGGCTCTTTATTCCATACACACATAATCAAAACACACACACATTGACCCAAGTACTTTATAAGCAGCTACTGGCAGAGAGGAAAAGAGTGAGGAGGTTTTGATTATCCTCATCTGTTGACTTAAAGCCTCTCTCAGTCTGTCATATACAT
Source organism: Micropoecilia bifurca (assembly GCA_903067075.1). Taxonomy (NCBI): domain Eukaryota; kingdom Metazoa; phylum Chordata; class Actinopteri; order Cyprinodontiformes; family Poeciliidae; genus Micropoecilia; species Micropoecilia bifurca. The sequence continues at coordinate 4,162 of CAEGAF010011039.1, forward strand.
TTACCCTACCTCTGTCTATCTTCCTGTATATAGCCCTCAAAAGACTGGGTTCCATTCCTGTTACACCTTTTATGCAATATTTGTCTGTGAACTACTGTGAGATAACATCTTGGTCATTGTGTACTGCAGACGCGTATGAGTCGGCTATTACTGTAGGTTTATGTTGACAGGAAGGCGATAAAGAGAGCATAACAGACATGCAAATGAGAGGGTGTTTGATGAGGGAACAAAGATGAAGAACAAATATAAACAGAAACATGGGCCTGGTGCACGACAAACAGAAAAAGAAGAGTCATTGGAAGATCTGGCAGTAAATGTCAGATCACTGACAAGGGGATGTATTGAGTTTTACATGAACAGATGTTATACAGAACCATAAAGAATAACAGAAGTCAAACATGCTCAGTCAAAGAGGCAAGTACTAAGACACCGTTGTTCCTTTATGGTTCAGAAATTTGTGGTTAAAAGTAAAAAAAAAATTAGCAGTTTCTACTTTGACAGACACGAGGGCACAAAGTCAAACATAGAAAACAAATATTTGATTAGATGGTTAGATGCAGTCTACTTGCCTTGTTGGTAAGGTACGTTTATTTGAGTTAAATAAACTGTCAGTTTCTAAATGTATATTGATCTGCCTCTTTAATAAAGACACCTCTTCAGTTATTCATCAGACCAAAAGTGACTCAGAAAATCACATGACACCAACTCGAAGCATTCAGGCCTCCAGACATAAAGAAGATGAAAAGATAACGTTAAAATTGAGCTTCAGGACAGAGGAGGGGAGGAACAGGAAGGTGTCTTTGAATGTGGTAGTTATCAGATGGGATAGTCTGAGGATTTCAGAAACTGCTAATCTAGTGGGATTTTCCACACACAGCCATCTCTCAAGACTACAAAAATGACCAAAGAAAAGGAGAAAATATCTAGGGCTGGGAGCTACAATGCCTTAATTATGTCAGAATCTAAGGCAGAACAGGCAGAGACTACACAACTTTCAGAAGCTGATATAACTCTTGATTCCAACCCAGGTATTTGAAACACCATCTCTGGGCACACAGCAGGTCAACATCTGAAGCTGGTGTTCAGCAGAAGACCGGGTACCATTCCTGTCATCTCAGAAGAAGAAACTGAGACCACAATTCTCACATATATTCACAAAAGCTTGTCAAATTTGTAAAATAACAGTTCACACTGATGGTTGTGTTGTGGGAGAGTCATTCTTGGCACAGTTTGGGTCCCTTAATACTAACTGAGCCTCCTTCAAATGTCACAGTCTACCTGGCTATTGCTGATGAACGTGTCCATCCCTTAATGGACTTTTCCAGCAGCTCGTAGCTTTACTACAGAGCATGATGCATCAATCACAGCTGCAAGTGTGCCGCTGTGAGTGAGTGATGCATTGGTTTTTGGACCCTTTAATTTTCCACAAAGAGTAAGTAACTAAGTCAGTAAATAATTTTTTTTTATGTAGCACCATTCTCAGACAATAGCCACAAAGTGCTTCACAGTAAAAAAAACAAACAAAAAAAAACAAACATACAAACAAACAAACAAACAAAAAACTACGTAAAAGCAATAAAAATACAAAGAGACAATTAAGAAATGATATGTAACAACATAAAATTGTCGTAGCAGCCCTGGCACTAGCAAGGCTAAAAATAATGTGTTAAGCAGCATTCTTTTTAAAAAGTATCTTATCTTTCTCAATAAAACAAGGAAAGTTTTTCTTCAATCATATATTTTTTTTACCTGCAAAACCTTGGAATGGCATTACATCTCTGAGTATTTAGAGAAAAGCCAAAACTGTGAATTACTGCGCTTATCTCTGCTCTCAGTCTGCAAAAGGATTTTTCAGGCAGAAATGTAATACTGTCGCTTTCCCAAAACATTCAGACTTTTCCATTGTTTGTCACTCAGAAAAGCAAAATCCTTAATGTTGTTCAATTTATTGACACTTATTCTACTCAATACAACCATCTATAGCTGGAAGGAAAAAAAGAAGTGAAAACAGAGGACCAAAATCCACTTTAAATCCCTCTACTGGAAAGAATGAATGGGATTTCAGTAAACTCACACCTTCCACTGGCAGAGCTTTGTTGTTTTATCTTTTATCTGTCTGACTGAATCAGATTTTTTTTATTATTTATTTCTTATTCAGCATGAATTATATCGGGACATTGGGGCATGTTTTCTGGAGTACAGTGACTCAGCTGAAGCCTAATGCCTGTTCGGTGAGACACCAAAATCAGGTCCTGTGTGTGGAGCCAAGCCAGGTCTTCTCCCCTAATGAGGCTTCCCTCATACACTCATTTCATCTCTCTTTTCTTCCATGTTCCCTCAACCCTCTCATTTTCACCTTTCACACCCCCCTTCTTTGTAATCCCCCTCATTGTCCTTCCTCAATGTTTTGTTTTTGTTCTTCCTCCAGTCTTTCCCTCTTCCCTTTTCTCCCTCTAGCCCACCTGCCTTCTCTTTCATCTGTCCCCATTTCTAACCCGGGCCTCCTCCCTGCCTCTCGCCTGCTTCCTCCTCAGGTCTCACTGTAGACTCTGCCCTATTTCTCTCTCGCTCCCCCGCATCTTAATAACATGAAAATTAATAACTAGAAGTGAAATGAAAATGAGTTTATGAGTCTCTTTGAAGTTGCTGTAAGTCACTTTAGATATTAGCATCAGCCCGATTCTTAAGAAATGTATACGTGAACAATGATTTGAAATACAATACTACAATGGAAGAAACTTCCCCTCCCCCATATTCTTGTTATTTGGAGCCAAAAAGAAGAATGTTTGTGGAAAAGCATTTCTACAACTACTTCATCAGTCAAACAGGAGACATTTGGGGGTGTGCTGTGGTGGCGCAGGGGTTAAGCACAACCCACATATGGAGGCCCTAGTACTCGACACAGCTGTCGCAGGCTTGATTCCCAGCATTCGCGACCCCTGTTGCAAAACCTCCCACTCCTCTCATTACCCACCTTCCTGTCAATTAACTATCAAATAAAAGCCACTAAACCCAAAAAAATCTTAAAAAAAAAAAACAGGAGACGTTTGGCAGGGCAATTACAAATATCATTCCATTTTAAACTAACAAGAATGATAAAATCAAGTAAAACTTCTTTAAAAACATGGCTCCCTGTCATCCGTGTGGTGAGTTCCTAGGTTGACGTAATGGCTAGTTTAAGTTTGCATGGAAAAAATATGAAATTCTTATTTAAGATGCTGCTGAAATAACAAAACACTTTTATCTCTTAAACAAGAGAAAGGTATCTAAGTGTGCAAATTTAATGGAAAGAGTATAACAGAAAAAAAAATGCATACTTTTATTTGAGTCAGAAAATGGATCTCAGATCCACAAATTACATGCCACAGAAGTTGAGAGCTTTGGGGGAGCAAGCCTGAAAATTTAGATTTTCTATTTGTTTCAACCAGTTATCAATACATGTTGACAGCAATGCAGTTCTCTCCACTTAATGTCTTCAAACACAAAAATAATGCAGATATTATAATCTGTTTAAGGAAATGCAAGACATCAGTACATGAACAATTTATAATTAGTAATGTCCATTACAGTCAACATATGTGCAGCTTTATACCAAAACGTGGGGCAGTTCACTCAGCTCCAACATTCCAGACAGGATTCCAACTAAATGAGCAACGCTTTTTTTTTTTCCAATCAGGAACTCAGAAAATCTGACTTGCAAATAAAAACAGAACACACACATAGGTTTTATCCAATGCACCAGATGTAACTAGCACTTAGCACAAAGTACTATCTACGTTGGAGTTTATACAGTTTCTCATGGTAACTGTGCATGTCTCCATCTTAGCTAATCCTTTAGTAGCCTGCAAACAAACAATACATCATACCCTTTGAAAATTAAATCTAAAAACTACAAACTGACAGTGAGGAAACCTAAAAATGAGAAGACGACAGGAAAAGAGAAGGAAGCAGGCAGAGAAAGAGAGACAGTCGGTGCAGTATTTCAAGTCTTTACCAGCAGGAAAAGAACGATATCCAACACGTCCATGGAGCATTACGCCAATCAATACATTTGCTGTAAAACATGTTTCACATGACCTGCAAATTGACATGATCCTCATTATAAATTCAAATGTCCTTGTTCCAAATAAAACACTGGCGAAGGAGCGCATACATACGGAGCAAATTGTAATAATAACACTAAAACTTGCAATACAGGACGGCTCTTCCTCTAATCAAGTTATTGAACTTCAAAACTCTGAAAAGCTCTTTAGCAAGCACTTTTAGTTGAGCAAATTTATCATAGAGGGAGGCAGGGAGGAATGCTTCAAGGTTGAAATGATTTCCCTGTTGCAGTTCACACACATTTATCAAAAGAGAATTAAATAAATGGAATTTTAATAAGGAACTACAAGAAAATAATGATTAAGTCTCAGAATTTATTCATAAAATGCGATAATACAGAGCACTGAGAAGCCTTAGTTAAATTTTTTTTCAGGTTTCATATGTTTTCCCAATGTTTAAACGTGATGAAAAAGTATACTGAAAAACAGATTTATGTACAAGTTCATGTTAAGTTTGTTTAATAGCCTAAAATCAACCTAAAATCTGCTGTATTTATTTGTAGGTGAGATTGAATGTAATTTTTTTAATATGTAGTTTTGGTAGTATTCAGTAATTATCAAGAGAAAAACAGAAAAAAAAATACCCCCTGATAAATTATTTTCACTATTATGCAATGAGTACAGTTAAATATTTTTATCAATACCAAGAGTGAATGGCTGCATTTCATCACCTTGTTATTACACTGTTTACTGTAGAATCAATTAGATATTCATGAATTCCCTGACTTTTGCCCCCAAACTCTTACCCTCATGCCCACCAGGACATACGTTTACACAGACTAGGAACGACAAGCAACCTGCACCAGTTATTAGGACAATAAAAAACAATGTATTTGATGACACAATTATAATTGTTGCAGAATGACGAGAGGTAAAATACTTAAATCACATTTTGGGTCAAGTATTTTGAACCACATTAAATAAATGTTATTACTCAAGCTTGAGTAAATTTGTGCACTTATGAGGCTACAATGCCTGATAATCTCTTAACAGTAAATGCAATATATTTTATCATCTTTAACCTCATCAGTATTAAAGATTTATGTGACTTAGCTATCAAAGACGGGCCCAAACTGGTCTGAATCAGGGGTTTTACGGACCAGGTTCCACATCATAGAAAATGACTGGTAGGGGATGTAAATTTTAAATGAAGAGGGGGAACCTGTTACAGTTTGTGGGAGGAAACTTTTAACTGATAATGTACGATGCATTATTAAGCCGTTTAGCTTGTCACAACACCAATGTGCAGTGTGTAGATTAAAAGCTGCACTTCTTAGATGTCAGCTCAGCTTTTCCCAGTTCAAACATTCATGGCCCTCACCTCACATCTTCATCAACAAACCGCAAACAGATTTAGGAATGATGATGAATGCATGAGGTTAAATATAAATAGCAGCAGCTGGTTACTTTCCTCGGAGGTTCTGCAGTATTCAAACACTTTATTGCCAGCATGCTGTATCGGATTTATCAAACAGCTGTAAGCAAACGCAGGCCAGAAATTATGTGGCTTTTCATCAACTTTTTGTGTTTTCAATGATTGAGAAAATAAAAATGAGGAGATTTTTGAAATGCACCAAGTATCAGTTAGATAAGCAAATGGACCTATCTTTGTTATGTGATGACATTTTACCTAACACATTCTGAATAGAAGAAGCCTTAGGAATGAGTTGGCCTTCTGAGTGAGATATCTTTAGAAACAAGAAAAAGTCCAGCTTCCTTTATTTAACCATTTAAAACGGTCATGTCCTGATCGACTAAACAGCCATACTAAGGTTATGAACCCTGATCAAATGATTTGTGCAAAAAATAACAAAGAAAAGCTCAAGCAGGTTACGCAGCATCTGATACAGCTATACATGCTACAAAACGTGTGTTTTTATTCAGGACATCAAGCAAGGCTTTCCCACCAAAGTGGATCCAGAGCTGAACCAAACTGTTAATGGAGCCAGTTCTAAAGCGTTTCTGTGAAAAGAACTAGCTTAACATGAGGGTTGATCTTATGCACGTATGCAGCAAATGGAAAATGTTGGCTACGAGAACAATGACCTACTTAAGCTCTTTGAGGAGTGACATCTAAATAAACAACAAGGAGATCAGAGACGAGCTTGTCGTATTCTGATATCAATCCGAGTTTCTAAAGCTCATTATTTGAAAGGTTTTCGGCTTAACGGTTACCTATTTGCCGTCTTTTAAACAGGCTATAAATTGTGTGTATAAAATCTTTCTCAGATAGGAATTCCATCTGCTCTGTTCTGCGGATTTTGAGCTCCTTTCAGAATGAACTGTGTTAGGCCTCTGTCACTTTTACGCTAGTAAGCTGTTGCTGGCCAAGCCTCTGACCTCAATATTTACATCTGCACTTAATATACACATCAAAATGGCTGAAAGCAGATGCACAATTGAACAAAGGTTCATCTTTGACCCCGAGTCAGAACTTATAGCAGATGAATGAGGAGAACTGCTAGCATTAGTTTGAAACTGGAACAAGTTTGGTGGAAAAATAATCTCCAAAAAGCTGGAAAGCTACTTCTAAGGTTTACTCCCTCTTCCTACGGTTTGTTTTCAAATATAATATAACATCTGGGCTGACTACAATCTGTTGTCTGGCATCTCTTGAGCCTCTGAGACTCATTTGATATTACAAAGTCATTGTCAGTAACATATATATTATGACAGGTAATGGATAGCAACGGCAAGAGTAAACCATAAAATAAACAAAGCAGTTTAATTGTGCTTTTTCCATTGAGTAACCAGTTCATCTTTTCTTATTGACATGCATAAACAATCATAGTCCCCATGCAAAAGATTAATGCGAATGAGGGGAAACAGACAGGAATCTGAGTGACTCTTTAATAAAGATTAGGTGTTGTATAAAATGCCTACATTAAACTATGTATTCTATACTTAAAACTAGGAAAGAACATTGTCTAATTGCAAGCAAGTCAAATCCCAACTGGACAAAAATAGTTAAAAGTTAGCTAAATGACTTAGATGTTCATAAAATATATTCAAAATATTAATGGTTAGCTTAATGAAACGTGAACCAGCCATAGGAACGTCGTTGTGTCCCGTTTTCTGACTGCCACTGTGCCATAAAGTGGGTTAAGGTCAGCCTTAAGAAAACCAAACTTAAGCTTAATCATTGATGAAGAATTTGTTTGCTCCTACTGGAATCCATCCACCAGCCCTCGTCTCTTATCCCCATCTACCATAGAAAATCCCTTCTCATCTGTTTTCCTTATCCTCTTCAGTGTCTCCTTTGCTCTGCTCCTCCCCTCTTCTGCCCTACAGTCTCCTCCTCTAATGCCTCAATCCTTCCTTAGCACCCTTCTCTTCCTGTGGTGCCTTTTTTTCCTACTCTTCTCTCTCTCTTTTTCACCATCACCATCCTCCTACACTCACATTCCCCAGCTAACTGGGTGTCACAAATCTTTTTAAATGACTTTTTTCTGTGTCCAAGATCTGAAGCTCGGGGGGAGGAGGCGGTACGGGAAAAGAGGTTGAGCATGCGGAGACTTGGGACGGGGGCAGTTGTCACGTTATAATTAAGCACTGATTTGGGACACTGATGAAAATGCCAACAAGAAACCAAGCAAGTGGATTATAGGCCAGGCAGCAAAAAGGATTCTAACAAGAACGACAGATTCCCAGCAGTGGAAGGAAAGGATATGCTGATGATAGGGTATAAAAATGTAAGGAAATATAAACAAAATAATACGTAACCCAAAGTAGCTTTTTTACTATTTACAATAAAAATATAAAGCATGATAGACATAGGATGAAGATGTAACAATTCTACATAAAGAAAAGAGAACCAGTCTGCAGATGTGAAAAAGAGACATGATTAAACAGATTGCATCTCCTCTGTCTTTGAACTAAATTTCCCTGATTTGACTCATTGGTTATGCATCTAATTGGCACAAAGACAGCAGGTGCCAGAAACAGAAATGCATGCGAGTGTGCGTGCGCCGGTGCGTGTGCGTGCGTGGTTGCGCGCATGCATGGGCAGCCATTTGTCTTTAGCTTTTTAAGCTCATTAGTGCATATCCAGTGAATCATTTAATTAAATGACAATGACCTACAGCAAACTGACTACTCATCGCCGCCAGTGGGTGTGGAGGAGTTCACACAAGCATGCATGACCGTAGGTGTGTTATTACTGGACCAATACATCATGGTAGTTTGATTGTATACATGCATTAATCCTGTTTGATAACTGCTGCATTATGTCAGTATAAATTCAGCACAGGGAACAGAATCTGGTGGTGTTTGAGTTATTTTTGGTTTGCCTTTTTTTATGTTATTCATTCTTTGTTTCCTGTCTATTTTGTTTACTTTCATCAGTTTTACAATAGCTGTGTAAGTACTTATGTTTAGCGAGTTTGTGTTGGTACATTCCTCCCTTAGTTTTCCTTTAGTCCGGTTACAATTATATTTTGCCAGATTGTCCTCCATGCCATCACTCCCCCTATCTCTCTCAGATGCACACTGTCAGTAATCAGCCACTGGTTTTCTATCCAGTAATCAACTCCCTTGGTATTTAAGCTCCTCATTTTTCAGTCACTAACTCCCAGATTTTACTGTTCTCTCCCTCAAGTTTCTTCCACATTTATTTCCCCAGTTGTGTATTTGCTTCTACAATTCTAAGTCTCTTATTAATTTTTTTTCATTAAAAACCTTTACAATTTCACTCAGTTGGGTCCTTAGCAAATCACGACACAATGTGTCAGTTGTGAAAAAAGTGGCCTGCAATCGTCACGAATGGAGTTCTGACAGTATAATAATTCACACAGACTGCTGTAGACGATGAGTGTCGAACAATGATGAGCAAAATAAACAGCCACCCTGCCTGTAAAAAAATAAACAAAAAAACAGCTGCTTTAGCAGAATCCTAAAGAGGTAAAAAGTAAAGCTGTGGTTGCCAATTTAGATGCCTAAGGCAAAGCATAAACTGCACCAAATGAAGTGACAACATGCAGAGGTAAATGTTGAGTTCCAAAGTCAATGTCCTAGAAGTCCACTTTGCAACATGTCCCTTTGCCTTATTAGAACTTCAGTGCTTGTTAATGAAGCCATGTTCCTTCAAGCCTCTGACTGTCATGTCCACTGTGTCATGGTCATAACACCAAAAGACTTCCTTGCACATATCTAAGAGATGGCTCTTAGTTTGCCAAACAGCCCTGTCTGACAATGTCATGCAAGAGAAAATCTCTCTCTGCCATCCATCTCTCTTCAGTCACTATTTATCATTTTTTAGTTACAGTTGAAACCAGATATTTATTTACATATACATTAACATCATTTTATATTAGACCAAACTTCTCTTGTTTTAGGCTAATTAGAATTTACCACAAATACGTCTTTTTACTAAATGCCAGCAAAATGGAAAAAAAAAACAACAAAAAAATAGAACCTTAGGGGATCAATAACGTCTATTGTCTTATCTTAATTTCTGAAGCAATGGTACATTTGTGTTTTATACAGTATATTGACATGCTTTGAAATCGGTGACAACCAGCCTAAGGTCAAATTGTGTGAGATACCTGAAAAAATCTGCATGAATAAAATGCTGGGATTTTGCTGACCAAACATGCTACTACCTTCATGTGCCATTAAAAAGCAACACAAATACATAGTAATGTGGCCGAGGTAATAACCTTGAGTCAAAATGTCTTCATGATGATCAAACACACTGGTAAGTACAGAAAATGATTACTTTATGTAAGTGCTTGAAAGGTGGTTTTACCAGCAATTATATTGTGTAAGGTACTCCTGTTTTTCCATCACAGACTTCTTCATCTACATTGTTGTGCGTTTTTACAAAACATAGTTTTGCAATAAAAAAGAAGAAATATCCAGATGATTTTGCCTTGCATTCTGATATATGAAACCCACTGCTGTAATTTTACTCTTGAAACATGATGTCCAGTTGGCAGATCTCTACATTGTAATGTCCGAATCTTCTCACACTGCACTGCGCTGAGGCAGGCTGTGTCCATCAAGCCATCAGGTCAGCATTTCAACAGTAACTTGGCTGACCTCACAGATCCCATAAGTATAACAAGCATGCGAGAACTCAGATGCAACACACTGAATGATCACCGTTTGCTGGAGTTATTTTCTTCCTCCTTGAAGTCCAAAAGAAAAAAATAGATATTTTGCCCTCTAGACTCTCCAGGGATTTGTAAACAGAATCAACAAGATAAGAGTTGTGTGCTTAAATATATGTTCAATTTTAAGAAGTACTCATCAAATGCAGAGACAGAAGCTTATTAGTATTTTATTAGTTTGGTTAGGGTTTTAACAATGCTTTCTGCCACAACCAACCATTTAAGGACATTAATAATCTTGATATGGCCTAAAATGAAAAAGAGTTTTACAACCTTGCCGTAGAGAATTTGTGGCTGATGGAGCCTCAACAGCTTTGCAAGGCAGAATTGATCCAGAAAGACAAATAATGACTTGAACATTGTGAATATTTATGAAGTCATTTATGCTATGTTTTATATTTGTTAATTTTTTGTCAAAAAAGCCTAATTTGGTTACCCATGGCAAATTTGTTAAAGCAAAGGGTAAAACATTTAAAGGGTAAATATTATTTACATGCTCTGTTTAATATAATTTTTTGCTCATCTCATTTACAGTTGCTCTTGATGTTTTAAAACTTGCCATTTTAACAAAAACTATCAAATATGACAAAATATATACAAAATATACAGAAATTAAAAACTATAAGCTAGTCTAAGTAAAATAAATGCATCAATTCATTCAGTTTTCTTTATCAACAGTAACTGTTGTAATAAAAGCAGGTTGGTATTGGACCTATTAAAATTTTATATGCACACCATTGATAGTGGGAAGCCATGAGAGGTTAAAAGTACCACAGAGAACCTATTTTTAGATCTGGACTCCCCAGAACATCTCAAAATAATTGACAGTCTTTCTGAAGTGACAGTTGTTCTAATTTGGGCTACCCTTTTCATTAAAGTTCAATTAGAGGGCCACAAAGGGGTAATAAATAATGGATTATAAAATGCTGTGATTTACCAGCTGTTGTTGGACTAGTTTTGTTAACATTTTCAGCAATTGTGCTCCAAATGAGTCACAATTTAACAATATTTCAACCGTGTTCCATGAAAAACATGTCAACAGAATCAATGTCCTTTCCTTTCTGAAGAATGAACACAGTACGTTATTATTCAGTTTTTTTCCCCCATATAATTTTAAATGCTTCGTCTTTATTAAAGCTATAGAAAAGTGGACAGCATCGGCTTAAAAAATACACGACTTGAAAAATGCAACAAATAACGAATGCATAACTAAATAAATATGTTGACCCCCAAAAGTCTCCCTTTACAACATCACTACTTACTTCCTGTTTTCTCAGCAGTGGTCCTGACATATGAGTTACAGACCTTCAACTCAGTTCTGCTGCATTATCTTATAACACTACCTTTCACCTCACTCCTTTTAATGGATATTGAGCAAAGACAGTTGGACGGGAGGAAGTGGGCACATAAGCTCATTCTCAGAACCATTTCATTTTTTTTTCTTTTCTGAGAACCAAGCTAGTGCAGTGTTAATGCCCTCTAATGGATGTTAATACTACTTGATCTTGTAATCCTCAGGAACTAGCCATGATATTCTTTGATAAACTTTTATCACAAGAGAGGAAATGTATCCCAAATAGTTTATAGTTACTAAACATTCATAGATAATCCAGTCTCATCAATGTTTATCAAAACTTGTACAAGAAATGTGCAAAGTATTTTCTTGTAAAAATCATATTTTACTGTAGCTTAATCTCACACAGTAAAAACACATGCAGCAGGCTACCCTTCACACAAGGAGTGATTTAGGTTTTTATATTGTAATGAAATATTTTTCAAAATTGCAAGTCCATACTGAGTCCAATACTTAAATTTCTAATTTGTCATATTCAGTGTTTCTCAACGTGTTTGCTGTGATTTTATGTGTTTGAATGACAAATCAGACTCACACAGCTGAGTCTTTAAGCTATGCATGAGTTAGTTGTGGTGTTGCTCTACTTGTGGTGATGCAACTTTCTAGTCTGTATTCATACAGTGTTGTTTTCAATTCTTCCTTTCTTGTTAATATGTCTTGCATATTTAACATTTAACATATTTAAAGACAGAAGTTATGTTGTGTACCTCCAACATAACTGCTGAGACTGATTGTTAATGCATTTGTAAGTCTATTGCAAACACAGTAATTAAAACACAGATAGCACAAGAACACAGCCAGACAAGCAGCGTTTTAATGAAGCAGAGCAACCTGTTTCTGTGCGACTCCAAATGGTTCACATAGTTTCCACAGGGAGCGTTAATAAGTTGGAGGTGTGCATTGTCAACTGCATCGCCCAATCAAACAACCTTGTGTCTGTGTTTATTTTCTGAATGAAAGTATCAAAACGATGTGATGTTGGAAAAATATTTGATTTTAGTTATTTTTTTTTTCAGAAGGTTGTTGTTGCTTCACAGGATAAATTGGTAGCCTTTCACTCTTTGGTTACTTCAGGTAGCATAATTTAATTTTTTTTTTTTTTGCTATGCTTTTAAGAATTAATGTAGCCACTTGCAGTTTGGCTTTAAAAGCAGTCTTGCAGCAATCTTAAATGGTAAATGACCTATACTTACTTCAGCTAATCTAGTTAACTTCAGCATTGCTTACCCTTTGATGGAGGTAAGCAATGTTGCATTTTAGCACATTGTAGTCAACAGCATCAAGAAGCAAGGCTGCCACACAACTGGAGCCAGCGGGCCCTCAGTTCAACTCTGACCATGTGACATTTGCCTAAGGAGAAAACAACTGAGAGGAACAGAGCAGGTGTTTTAATCAGAATCCTGTATATAAAGTCCAAACAGGCAAGTTTGTGGCCTGAAAGGAAACATGGCCTTTAAAGGCACGTTTTGTTTTCTCGTAGATGCAATCTTATGGTTACTAGATTCTAGTCAGAATCAGATGGGGTCTAATTATGGTTGAGAATATGCCTGTCTTATCACAGCCAGCCAGTTGAAGTTGATTCCTCAGAGCAGGTAAAAAATGTTATGTTTACTTCCTGACCTTTCAATTTCCATAACCTCCAGGGTATTTTTTAAGAAATTTAAAACGTCTTAAACTTGGCAGAGGACAGAGAGGGTTGTTTTGTGTAACTGAATGATCCTATTATATTTAACAACAGAAAGACTTTTTGTCTTTTCCAGCCGGGTCATTAGAAAGTAAATGTCTGACAAAAATAGCATAAAGGGGAAAAAAAAAATCCAGACTAATAAAACCATGCGCACGCATGAAAATGCCAGAAAGCAATTTCCCCTTTATTAGTCACAGCTGCACCTCAACATTTGTGTACAAGGTTTCACCTCATGTTCTGCCCTCTACTCGCCCACATTCAACCATGAATGACCAACATAAAGCCCCTCATGAAGATGAAGGGGATTTTAAATAAACCTGCTAATCAATGTTATTTAATGGTCAGCAATGGCGACCAAAGAGAAGAGAGAAAGGGAGCACAATTTAATCGAACCAGAAACCACTGTCTTGGTGAATGAATTCAAGTGTAAAAAAACCCTAAAAAATTTGTGACGTAGTGACAAAGTAGTGACGTGATAGGTAAAAGTTACACACCGCCATTGGCATTTTATGAGGCTGATGGCACGCTCCACATTTGAGAACTCATGGGTGTGAGCGATATTAAAGTGTGCCTCCTCTGCTCTCTGGGGGTCTGGGAAGGACGGTAGGAGCCAACGTCTAAGTGGGAAGCCTCTGTCTCCTGCATGTTATAGTGGAAAGCTGTGTTTGTAAATCAGGACCGAATAAATTTTCTATTGACTTACCAAGAAACCAGCCATCTGCAGACTATTCCCTACACGCCTTTGCACCGAGATGAAGGAGTCATGTGAGCCAGGGAGTCGCATCACTAAATTTTTCAGGTACGTGTTGGAGTCATATTTGACTTGCACGTCAATGCCTAGAAATTGTTGGTGGTTTCTTCAGCAATGCCCATGCATCCATCATTACTCATGAGTGCCACCTCAGTATTTAAATATTTACAGTAATCAGTCTGATTGCCTTTGACCATGTCAAACCTTTTGTGCTCCTCTGCAGTACACATCACACTCGTTATCATTTGGTGAGAGGAATGTGAAGGTGTAAAAACTTTGATGAAATATTGTGCGGATGTTGATTGACTTAAGTTGTCTTGCAGATCTTTTTCTTTTATTTACAAGCTTCATTTGTAAAATTATGGCTCACCAGCAAAAGCATAAATAACACTGCTGTTTTGAATGCTTACAATAAAGTTGATCTATGATTTAAGTTTAATATGGAGTGAAATTAAACGTCTGAGAAGAATCATGATGCGGAGTGACTTTAGTTCTTATGTGACTTAGAGCTTATGTACCATTTATAAACCCAACAACTCATAGGTCAGATGACAGATGGCATCAGGTCAAAAAAAGAAAAATGCTAAGCAAAAGTTATCCGGGGGTTATCTCCAGTATCGTCTAATGAGGAATGTTTAGTTTGTAAAAATATATTTTTAAAAAAGCTAAGGTAATGTAACTTAATAAATTAATTTCAAAAACTGCTCAACTTAACTTATAAATGCAGAAAAGTGTATTGCACCTTCTCTCTAAGGTGCTGAAAAATAGGTCAATAATACAAATTATAGCAATTTTAAAGTGGTGAAAAAAAGCTTAGATCGGTTCAATTTCTAGGCTTCGCACTTCATTAAAGTTTTGAAACACTGAGGCTAAAACTGCTAAGCTAGTAACTACACTTGAGTCTAAAGAATAAATAAAATGGCTGTAATTATTTACTCATCTAGTACAGTTATATACGATCTACACTAAACCAAACTGTGACTTTTTATTTTTGTTTCAGTTTTAAATTATAGTTTTATTATTTACAGAGGAAACCCAACATGAGTTCAGTAAATGATTTCAAACTATAAACTCCAAATGTTTACTATGCAAAGTATAGGGTTTTGAAACAGAAAAACACCTTAAATCCAGTGATGAAAACATCTGTAAAACTGTGATATTTTTGCTAAGACATAACATCATGATCATAAATCCACAGATAGTATGACTCACAAATGTTGTTTATTCCAAATTGGTCACTCATTAACCAATCTGATCAATATAATTCACACATAATGATAATATATTGAGCCAACTGATTTGCACCTCACAAACAAACTGACAAAATATACAGTATCTCCACAGATTTGTGCGTGACATGCTCAGGGAAATCTTCCTCCCATATTGCCATGACAACATCTGAAAGCTCTTCAGCAAGGGTTTCCCACAGTAGCCAGAGCGATTTTCAGTCAGCATTGCATCATGGTTTGCACAATGAGAACATTTTCAGGATTATGTTTGTTCAAGAGAAACTAGAAACACTTAGTAGTTATGTTTAATTAATCATCAGATGAAGAAAGAAAAATATTAAAAAAGGTTTTAATGGGAAAAATTTTTACATTTCATACCAGAGAGCGAACCAGATATGAATACATCTTTCATGCAGGACTCAAGCCACTAAAAGCAGTGAGTGAACTCTATCTTTTTCTAATTAGGAAGAAATCCAGAGGAACCAATCACATGAAATGCTTAGATATTGCCTCTCTAAACTCAATAATGAATCTGTTCTAGTCCAGATGTTGCCATCATTTCAGTTTTCTTGTTCGCACTCATCTTCACTTGGCGTTAATTGTTATCTGCCTTCATCCTCAGAGCAACAGCTAAAGCCTCTAGGAAAGCGAATGCTCAGCTGCGTTCACACATTCTGAAACATGCATGTAGATACAAGCACCCGCACGTCTTTCACAAATAACCTTTCCGAAAAGGCACGCTGACCGTACAACACAAAGTAAATCTTGGGAGCAGCAAAAAAGACAAAAAAACACGAGGAGTCAGTGTGGATATACATACCTGTAAACCAACGTGTCATCGCCGGAGCTGTTGTACTGGACCTGGAACATCCTCACTCCGGATGTAGGAGTTTGGCTGCTCCATCTAATGAGGGCAGAGTTTCCTGTGAGCTCCACCAATGATACCCTCCTGTCAGCCCCTCTTGTTTCGTTGTTGAGCATTGCAACTTTGGAGGAGGTCAGGATGTCGGAGGGCGCCGGCTCAGAAGAAGGATCTCGGCTGCGGCTCGTGCTGTTTGCAAGATGAGGCACTGCTGTGACGACTAACTCCACCCTTCCTGTGGATTCACCTGCAGCATTTGAGGCAATGCACGTGAAGTTTCCTGAATCCTTCAGGGACGTGACGTTGATTTCCAGGCTTCCATTGGGGAAAACTAAAGTTCTGCAAAAAATAACAAATAGGAGGTACATTCTACTAAACGTTTCCCGTTTTTTTTTTATCAGTTATGATTAACAGAAGTATTTTCAGCTTGCTAATTGCCAGAATAAATAGAGAGAGATTTATTTAATCTTTGGAAGTTCACAAACATGTTGCATTTGCTTTTGGAGTAATGTCTTCTTCCTCACTAGGTGGCGTTTCAGCCCCTCGGTGTAGAACTCATTTCAATCTAGATAATGATGGACAACAGCTTCAGATTAAACTTTTTGTTAGGCATGTTATTTCTCTGGGATTGGTGTACATTTTGCTCCTAACAATATGTTCATGTGTTGGTCAGAGATGATGACTGAACTGTGCAATAACTGGATATTGGCCATGCTGTGAATACATACACCTAATTATTTGAATAGAGGAAGTTTACACCATCCAAGATATTCTTGTCCGCTATCTTGGCTGCAAAACTAACATATCAGAAGTTTTATAGTAAATAAATCCATCTACAGTAAATTTTTACTTTAAGTTTGTAGAATATGAGTACATTTCTTTAGTGAAAAAAAAAACAGCCTTTTTTCTTTGTCACATTATATGTATTTTCAAAGAGGTCATTTTTCCGTTATCTCTAAGGGTGCCATTAAATGGAGTCACCAGTGTTATCAAACCATATTTTACAATTGACTCGCATGAGCAAAATGTTTAGATTCTTGGCTTTATCTTCATGAACTGAACTGACACTGAAAATTGAATAGAAACATCATTTATTGTTGTAAGATTGTTCAAACTATAGGCACAGCAAGAATTGTAATATCATGGTGATACCTGGAGCCATTGGATATAAGTCGGCCTTCAGGGCTGATCCAGTGGACCTCAGGCTCTGGGTCTCCATTTGCTTTACATTTTAGGCTTGCAGGCTGGCCTTCCATAGCAACAGTATGAGGCGACTTTCGAGTCAAAACTGGTGGGTCACAAATAAATTCCTAAAAAGGAACATCACAGAAGTAGATTAAGAGATCCGTTTACTTTTTGTGTGTCTGTGTTTGTTTTTGTGTATGAAATTTAAAAGTGAAAGGTGAAACGTTCTTACCTCTTCCGGTATTGTCCAAAAGTATTTGGCGCTGAGATCTGAAGGGGAGGCACACGTCTCGAGGTCATCTTCTCTGGTCAGTCTCCTTAACCACAAAAGCTCACAGTTGCAATGAAGTGGGTTTCCACCAAAACTCAACACGAGAGAAGAGAGTGGGGAGCCTTTCGACTTGGCATATACTGGGATTCTCAGGAACAAGGGATCTGGGGGAATCTTCTTTAGCTTGTTAGAAGTCATGTCCAACCTAATCACAAACGGGGAAAGACAATTGAAGAATGTTCATGCAATAGTAGAGGTAAACTTATTTTCAGTTTGTGTTTTTCTGTTCAGTTTGTTTGGTAATTTCCATGTCCTCACCTGGCCAGTTTGTGTAGATTGGTAAAAACTCCCTGGGGAACATTCTCTATGAGATTATGATCCATGTTCAGGGTATTGACATTGGTGAGACGCCCAATCGTGTCCCACGGCACCTGGTCAAGGTTGTTGTAACTGAGGTCTAGATCTTCGAGAGTAGTCACAAAGTCATCAAAGGCTTGAGGAGATATGGAGTGGAGCTGGTTATTGGCCAGTATCAGATGGCGAAGGTTGGTGAGACCTTTGAAATGGTCGTCCTGGTGATCGGGAAATATGAAAAGACAATAAGATCCCGAAATGCAGTCATGTAGTTAAACATTATTTGCTGTGAGTCATAATTGGTCAATCCATGAATCTTACCTTTATCACAGTTAACCTGTTAGAGTCCAGATGGAGCGCTCTCAGTCGCCGCAGATCACTGAATGCTGAAGGAAGAATCTGACTTATGGTGTTTTTGGACAGCGTCAGATGTAACAAGCTGGTCATGTTGGCAAAGTCTTTTCTTCGGACCGCTGCAAGTTAGCAGAATAAGCACAAAAAACAAAAAAGATTTTATAAAAAGGAATGCCAGAAACTATGACATTTAACAAAGACAGTCAGAAATGACAATTAAAAAAAAGTGTACAGCAACAAATAGTGCTGGAGCAGTAGGTCCCACATAGTTGGTGTATCAAGCTTAGTTCCTCCTCACCTTGCCGTCAGCAGTTACCAAAACCCATGGCTCAGCTTATCTACGACTGCAATCAATCAAGACAAACTGTCCCTGAATGTGGGTAAATCATCAAAGAAACAGTGGCTGTCATTCTAATGAAAAGGCAACCAGGAAGGAAAAACTCAATGACCTCACAACCAAACTAGAAACGTCTGAGCTAATATTATTATTATCTTCAAGTCGTCCTGTACAGAGCAGAAAAGGTAAAATCAACATCAGTAAGCATCTGTACAACATAATATATGCTCTGTCATAACTTCCAGTTGCAATTTAGCTCCTGGTGTGATGGGGTTTGTCCAATACGTTTTAATTCAGTGCATAATGTGTACCCTGGACGTTTTTTTTTTATTTGCCCAGGCTTTCCTTTCTGCACATCAAACATCCTCCCACAGCAGTAAACGTGTTCTTGAAGGGAACATTGTAAAGTGATGTATTTGCATCCCTAGAGACCAGACCTTGAAATAATCAAAGCAGTGCAGGGACATCTTGACAGAACTAACAGCAAGCCAACATCCAAAGTAGAGCTTTGAAATGTCCTTCACAAAGTAGAACTGTCCTTGAAGCTATTACAAGAAAGCATTCCCGAGAGAATGTAGACTGTTAATAAAGAATAATGTTTAAAGCTTACCTTTTTATTTTTTTCAAATCCCAATTTTGTATTATATAACATATATTTACAGTGATGTTTTAACATATTTTAGTCATTGTTTTATTCAGGCATATTGAAGCGGGATGTGCGCAAACACTGCTTTTGACAAAAATGAAGACTCATTTGTTTAGATCGGGGTTTAACTGTGATTGTACATTATCTGATTTCTTTATTTTATGTTAGCTTTTAATTTCATTTTCAGTTAGTATATTTAATCTTCTATGTTTTGGTATGAGGCACACCATTTTTCTATAGATTGAGATTTGTTGAACCGAAAAAAAAAACAAAACACGTTAACATGGAATGACCATCTCATGGATCTTCATTAAGATAACAGAAAAATGAACAGGGCTTGAAGAAAAGTATATAAAATATGTGTAAAGTAAGGGGAGGAACCAGCAATGAACAAGGAAAACCTAAAGAATAGACAGAGAAGAAAGAGCGAAGGATGATACTGGGTGCAACTGCAACTGGACAGGAACTGATCCTCGATAAATACAATCCACACAGCATCATCGCTTTAGACACTGGCTATTCACAGAGTACTGTAATTAACTCAATTGTTCAGAAAGTTAAGAAGACAAAAAAATACAGATAAAACTATACAAGAAACATGGATAACCACTAGAATTTAGATCTATAGCTCAAACCAGACCCAAAATTTGCCCTGGGTCGGGCCACAGTTATATGGTTTGTGTCGAGATTGGGGCCAGGCTTCTGAGGTGCATTTTTAAAAAGCACAGAGAAAACTAAACAAGAATGAATGATATAAAGTTATTTTAATCCATTTATTCTAGTTTAAACAGAGGAGTGAGTACTTTAAGCTGTTGAGAAAAGAAAGAAATAAGGTGCAAACATTTCATTCTGAAGATCCCAGAAGATTTGAAAGCAGAGAGCGGAGAGCAGAGAGCAGAGAGCAGAGAGCAGAGAGCGGTCTGGAAATACTTTAAACTGGTGTCAGTTTAAAATATGTCAGGTTCACTACGAGCTCGGGCCTCTAAATACAGTTAATTAGTCAGGTTGGGTTGGGAGTTGGGTGAATTTTTTTAGGGTTGGTTTTAACTCGAATAACTGCAGCTTTTATAAAGGAAGCACATTTGACAGTTTGGAAGAAATTCACCAGGCATGGATTGCTGCTGGACTGGAAAAAGGGTACTGCTTCTGCATCACTTGTGTCAAGCCACTCCTGAACCAAAAACAACTTCAGAAGCATCTTCCCCCGAAGAAAAAGCTCTGAACTATTGCTCAGTGGGCATAGGTTCTTCTTTTATTGCAAATCAAATTTTGCTTTTTTATCTTGACATAAAAAGTCTGGAGAGTGGAAAAAGTAAAAGGTCTGAAGAGGGGAAATGTGCAAAACTGAAGTTTCTTGAGGAGCAGTCTGTAGTTCCAGTCAGAAAGTATTTGGAAAGCTGCTATTACTCCATTGCATTTCATGAAGTACAAAGACAGAACTCTATGAAGCACTGTTTTGATGGAGATTTTGATTTCATTTCCCAGCAGAACATGCCATGGCATCTGTCCCCACACTATCAAAAGTACCAATACATGGTTTATTGACAACAGTATTTCTATGTTTGATGGGCAGCAAACCGGCTTTACCGAAATCCAACAGAAAATTCATGTGGACATTTTTCAAACGGAAGATGAAGGACACCAGCTGAACGAAAGGAACCTCTGCTTCCTTAATGCCTCCATGCAATGCTTCACTGATTCAATAATTCATGCAAAAAGGAGCCCTGACCAAGCACTGAGTCCATGTTTTGTACAAATGGACATACTTTTTATTAGAGTATTTCAGTGTTAAGAATTGTTTTCACAGACTCTAAATTTCAGATTTTCATCAAAATTAGCATAAATAAATGCTTAACATATTTCCTTCTGTATGCAATGGCTCTGTATGAGCTACATTTTGTATTTAAATACTAATATAAATTAGCTTTTAGGTGATATTCTAATATATCCAGATTCAACTTTTTAGGTTTTAAATGAAAACAGTATCTGCTGAACATCTTTCTGGAGAAGAAAACTAGGAAGAAGTTAATTTAACTTTGTGTCCCTTTTTCTTTAGTGGACTATGGATTAGAGAGTCACTATGGCTACAGATTAGAAATAAACCGATCATGTTTCAAAGTAACATAAAAAGGTTTTTGATGTCAGATCTAAAAGAAACAAATGAGATTAGCTCGGCCAAACAAAAATAATATAAAAAGGTACTTAAATTTAAAAGAACGATTACGAACACAGCAAAAAAAAAAAATTAAATAATTTCCAAGTAACAGAATAAAGAGTACCTTGCATTTGTATTAACAACAGTGAACAAATTGTTCCAGTCAGCTGCTGAAACAATTTGAGATGAAGTCGATATGAATCCAATTATTCGTATAACACTGAATTTATTATAGTTTAAAATAAACAAAATGCCTGTAGAGGAAATAAGGGGATATGCAAATATGTCATTTGAATTTCAGCAGTTTATCTGTTTAAACGACAGATGGATCCAACCCGACAGTAGGTGTGATACCTGTGATGAAGTTTTCTTGAAGACGTAGCTCCACTGTGCGTCGATCGATGGCAGTGGGAACAAAGAGCAGACCTGTTTTGGAGCAGAGGATAGCGAGTGATGGAGAGAGGCTCTGGCACATGCAGCGTTTTGGACACGACTGTCCTCTGCATGCTGCTGCCAGCAACAGAAAAGAGAACCACAGCCGTTCCATTATCCTCCCCAGGAAACAGGGCAACTGCAAGACACACACAAAAAAAAACGGAGGAGTGAATTAAAGTGGAGAATGAGAATGGTACTGCTACAACAAAGGTCCCCAGGAAGTAACAAACCAGGATGAATCACTGCACTCTGAGATTCTTTGTTCAGGTAAACAAGCATATAGGTTATCTCCAGTAGTTTGGTAAATCTGCCAGCTTACGAACATCATGTTGTTAAGCTACTATTTTCTGCAGGTCCTCTATTGTTTGGGGGGGAAGTTCTGCTTTTAATCTTCAAATGCAAGTAAAGCTTAAGAAAAAGAGAGTCAATAATAATAGAATGCATTCTTTCCTCTGGTTGTGCAACACATCGTTTCACTGCATTCATTTTTGCCAAGCCACATCTGCTATTCTACATCATGGCAGGCATGAAAATGTGTTATTTTCCCCAGGTCACACAATAAGAGATCAATAACGGCAGAACAGATTCTTCTGAACAGATTATTAAACATTTGGCGCAAACACAAAGTTGTAAGGCCATGTTTCTTAGCAGCAGCATTTTCTTCAGAATAACTTTACATGTTGCATTGATATAGAAGCACATAATGAGATGTAGATGTTTCTGTGTACAAGTGCATTGCATTTTCTTTACTTTTCTCTGAAATAGGAGCTTCAATATATATTAATGCTTTTTTGTAAAAGACTAACACAAAATAGTGCATGATTGTAATGGAGGGGAATTAATCATTTTAATTTTATGTTAAATAAATAGATGACATTTTGAAAAATGTGACATGCGTTTATATTCCGAACCCCTTACTCGATACTTTGTGGAAACGCCTACAGTTGCCGTTCCAGTCTCTTGAGGTCTGTCTCTATTGAGAAAGTGGAATGTTTGTCCAGTCTTCCTAGGAGTCTCTAGGGCCCAGCATCTCCTGAGAGTAAAAGCAGCTGTGCTTCAGTGCGCCATGGCAGCTCTTGCGTGGTCCAATCTGGCTTTTTGTTGGCATAGGCCTTGCTAATACCACCTGCTTTGGCTGCAGCTATGCCAGCTGCCTTGGGGTTGCCTTCCTGTTTATTCAGTTTATTTTAATTATTTTACTTTCAGTAAAGTTGTCATTTGTTCCGGCTCAATGCGCCACATCATAACACTTGAAAGCAGCAGTGTGTTCAGGGTGTATGTTTTCTGTTGCGCTGAGACGTCGCATGTGTGTGTTAAGAAGTTAAATTCTGGTCTCATGTTACCAGAGCACCTTCGTTTACATGCTTGCCGTGTCCATTACATGTCAAGGGAAACCTCAGATGGGATTTGAGGTTCCCATCTGAGGTTGGGACTGTGGAGTTGTTTCTTGCAACAACTCCACAGTCTTGCCTCTCTCCCATAGACTAACGATGCCTTGCTCAGCCTTTCAGTCGAGGCGGATGATCATGTCTTGGACAAACTCTTGCCACTTTCAAACGGATAATCTGAAGAGTGCTGTACGAACTGTACACAACTTTGGACAATATTTTATAACCTCAGCGACAGAATTCAATTAAATTAAAATTCAAAACTACTTTATTAATCCCAAAGGTAATTTGAATAAGTTATCGATTCAGCAACGCAATGTTACGTACTAATATTGCATGACAATAACTGTAAAATGCAACAACTGCTGCAAACTGGACCAATCTGGCAAGCTGAAAAAACACTAAGTTGGACATCCAGTCTAATCATAGCATTAGTATAGAAAACAAAAAGAAATTCTCTTTGTCTTTCTGTCTCTAACACACTCAGTTTGGACAAAAAACTATAGTTCTGTACCAAAAGCACACATAGGTTTATAAGCTGATATCAGTATGCATGTTTTCAGTCTGTTTGAATAAAATGGCTCTTACAAAAAATTATTATTTTGAGCATTGCCTAACAATTTCCTCAGATACCATTTAGTAAAGATGTGTTTCTAATCTTATTTTTTCCCCCATTTTAAATTTGATCACTTACTTCTTTATGTTTTCTGGTTTAATTCACTATAATTGTTTAATTTTACACACATTCCAAAATATTTTACTATTAATTTCCCAGGACCACCATCATCAGTGTTTTTCTGACTGTCTATATACACAACTCTCTACTCGTCATTGTCTTTATTCCCATGTCGTCAGTTTGCAACGCTTACGGAGCTCTACGACGTTCAACCAGAGCACCCTGCACGTCAATTAATGACGAGAAAGGTCTAACCAATGCGTCAACATGTGACTCAGAGGGAACCTGACCAAGCATCCATATATGACAAGCACGGAGTGAGAATGTGTTACTGTGCCAGCTTACATGTAGGCTACTCCCCTAATGCATGTACACAGATGATCATGCGCGCGCACACACACACACACACACACACACACACACACACACACACACACACACACACACACACACACACACACACACACGCGCGTGCAATCGTCTGCCCTCCTCCCAACATTCAGCTGCTTCTCGCTGGGCTGACAGTAGGTAACTTGACCTCTTTCCCAATCTGTCCCTGGGTTACGTCTCACTCCCAATGATGAATCCCTCTGAATCACTAATTCCCCATCCGTCTCCAGACGTGAACATACTGGAACTTTGTGTGGCAAACATGTACAAACAAGACGGGAGCATTTTGTGTGTGTGTGTGTGTGTGTGTGTGTGTGTGTCAACTCAAATGTTTTTAGGCTTTTTTGTTTCACATCTCAAATGACAGAAGACACAGCGTCAGTCAGAGAAGAGTGGTGAGGCAAGCCAAGGAGTAATCAGAGGTTTTATTGGGTTGGCCTGCTGTCCTTCAAGAAAATCAATGGACTGTTGTGATTGGAGTGGCATAAAAATGTTGGTTGGCTTTTTATGTGTACAAACTTTGGAAACCATGAGATGTGGAAGTAAGAACTGGAGTTTCATAGAAAAAAAAATCAATAAAACTTGCAGTGCATTAGGCAGGCAGATAGGAAATGTACTATTAATGGTGAAACTTTGAATTTCAGAGCCTGATACTTTAGTTGGAATGTTTCAGAAATAGTAAATGCATTTCAGTTTAGCTGCAATTTACAGGTTGGTAGTAATTTCCTTATGTCTTAGTTAATGGCATTACATTAAAGCCATTATAATAATACCAATGGTTCTGAGTAAGGCTCGACAAAGCACCAAAGTTAGTAGATGCTCCTACAATACCTGTTAAATGTCAAGTGATTCATCACTGCATCACCTAGAGAACGACTATTTCTAATTTTATAGAATCTTAGTAAGCCAGAGTACCTGGAACGCAGCTGATAGGTTTAACATATCTGAGCGCTTTCTTTTTTATAGAAAAAGAATAACTAGGAAATAATATAATGCACCCCCTTTTGTGTTAAATTACCAAAACAGTTAAATATCATAGTTAGAAAAATGACAGCAAGACCGCAGCCTGGCAAAAAAAAAATAAAAATCTGATAGAAGCCCTTCATAACTGATACAGACATAGAAATGTGTGCAACAAATGAGGAATGGGAAAAGTGACAGTGAAATGGTAGAAGTATTTAGGTGGGGAACTGCATCACCAAGCATTTAGGTGATAAGGAACAGGTTCAGGTTAAGGAGAAGTAAAATAAATAGAAAAAACACTTCCATTGTGACTTTGAGAACATATCATGCTTGCTTTCTATTGTAGAACATTTTCCACTGCGCCCATCAGCCAAGATAATGTCCACACCTTTATGTCAGCTCTGGCATCTCGTACTAAGGTCCATATAGGTGCTGACAGCGCTCTCATCTCTGTTTCTGTCTCTGTTTCTCAGCAGAAACAGAGAGAGAAAAAGCCTGAGACTCGTGCTTCTGTCTGCGTATAGAATCTTACTGTAAGTGCCTGAATATTATGGTACTGAACTAAGCCATATAGTAGCCTACCCATTGTTTGTGCAGCCCTTTTCCCCCCAACTTTGCATACACTACCCTGCTAGATGAAAGAGCCTCTCTACCACCATCAGACTCTTTGCTGTCATCAAAGGACTCAGAAGAAAAGCAGGTATACAGCACGCTGGATGGAGCATGCTTGTTGTAGCAACAACAGGGAGGAAATTGGGAAGCGGTGGGGGGCGAACAGCAGGCTGGATTCCACGCCTGGCATGGTTCCATGATTCCATGCTGAACGGTTTTCTTTGCGTTACACACTTTCTGCTTGATAAAAGATGTCTATTCAGGTCAAAGGGTTTAAGTCATAAGTGATTACTGTAAACATTTGATTCAAGTCTAAAGTCGTTAAATTTGTTACTTGAATCTCAGGACACTGACATTTTGGGATGTTACCTTGTGCTACATTATAAACCTACACAATAAAATTATATATATATATATATATATATATATATATATATATATATATATATATATATATGATTAAGAACTGTCA
>CAEGAF010011051.1:0-10052 GCA_903067075.1 Micropoecilia bifurca
CAAACACACACACACACACACACACACACACACACACACACACACACACACACACACACACACACACACACACACACGCATCTGCATCTGCTTGGTATGCCAACTGGGTGAACATTCACATCATCCTACCTACACTGTTGTTTTTGATTAGCATATAATGCATCAATTACTTCACTTTCACTAAACAAAAGCCACCACAAGTTTTTGTTACCAAGGCAACAGTGGAGAGCACTGGCGGATGGAGTAAATGGGTTTGGCAGGAAAAGTTGTGTTTTGACGGCAGGAGCCAAATGTGGGGCAACAGCCATTGTCCGTCAGATCCGATCCCAACGTTTGGACGTCGACAGCGCAGTGAATGGCGGCTCAGCTCTGCAAAAAGAGCGTGGAATACGAAACCTCTCCACACGGTACACACCTAAAGCGCACACAGACAGACACAATCACACAAGCAGTCAACTTAGGTATCATCTTGACATTTGCGCAATTTAAAATGTCAGAGAGTTTATTGCAGTACATCAGAGCCACTTCAACAGTTCAGTAAAGAATATGAGTTGCAGGCTGTTTATTCCCCACAGCTTTCCTCACATAAGGACAAGCTGTATATAATTACTCTCCAGAAATGCTTCCCATATATTTCAAAATGTCACTCGCAGTCCTACAGGATCTAATTATGATGATGTTTGTGTGGAGAAAAGAATAAAAGGGATGTAAAGTTATGGGCATGTTTCAATAAACTTGCTTCAGGATGCAGGTCCAACAAGTTATTGTGGTACCGCTCATTCTCATTACATTCAAACCCATAAATTAAGCTTTTATGAATGAGATCCAACTTATTATTAATCTAGGTTTCCATATCCAGATCATATTAGCAAATCCTATAAGTTTTATTTACATTTTGAACTTGATTTTTTTCACATTCAATTTTGTGTTGGGCTGTAATATATTTAGATATATTCGGCTGTCCAAAAATCTTTCTTTGTTTGCAGTTTTTATAAACTGCTACATGTTTTTCAAATATTTGATGTGCTTTGGATGTATTCTTTCTGTTGTAGTGGATGAATCGATACTCTACCTCAAGGTAGAAAGTGACATCTTGGTTCAGTAACATAGCTTTTTCTTTCAGTACTTACTTTCTCATTATTTGGGTCATGCCAAGATAATAATAATAACAACAACAACAACAACAACAACAACAATAATAATAATAATAAATATGAGGATAGCGTCATAGAAAAATGAAATACATAATATTACAACTTTATTCTCGTGTGACTTTATTCATGACTTTATCAAGTATGGTCCTAACATTCTGTTGTAGTGATTTCAGTGGAAAAATGCAGAAAATTTATTAGAAAGCTTCACAATACCTTAAGTTAGATTGAGCAATTGTACAAGTCCAAAGGCATTTCTGGGCGGTTCATACTGGAATAATGTATTTAAGGAAGAACCTTTGGTAAATATTAAATGGATAAAGCCAAACCTTGAAGTTTAACAATGTGACATGCTCATGCTGTGAGGCGTGTTTAATTCTTTACATCTACACAGGGAAGCCGTTGAATGTAGCGTATCGTTAGCTTACACCCTTGACTATTGTCAACTCATTATATTTCCCTCATTCCTCCAGGAAACATATGGAGCTTGCCTGCTAAGTAAAGGGAATCCCAGTGTTAGCTGCATTTATCTGGAACTGAATAATAACATTTCCACTGTTACTTCTAATTCACTGTTTTCTTTCGATCAGATTTCTTGTGCCTTTTAAAGACCATTTACTTCTTTTGTCATGTCCCCTTCTGTGAATCTTCTGTTTGCTTATGTGATGATGAACCAAGTAGTCAAGGACAAGAGAGCACCAGAGAAAGTCTGAAAAAGGTATTTTATTTCTAAAATATGAAAGTACAAATAAGAGGTAACAGAACGACAAGCTTTCGTCTCATTATGAGACAAAGCTCGAAGTCGAGCAGCTCCAGGTCGCTTCATCCTTCCACCCCTTGCTGTAGATTGTTTACAGCCGCCTTATTTAGTCTCTTTTTTAATTAAACTAATAAACTGCTTAGGACAATAATCATCCTCAGTCCCTTCTTATTAAATTTGCAGGTTGTTTACCGAAGCACACTTCAGTAACTGTCAGCGATCGATTAAAATCATAATGAAGTCAGACAAACCATAAAGCCGCCACAGAAAATGGATTTCATGACTCAACACCTACAAAATGGTCACCTCATCTCCCAAAATTATGGCAAATGACTCACAGCGTACCGACCTGAGCTGGCCTGGTCCATCAGCATGCGTTGGTTGCCGGCGGGTCATTTTCCTGAGGTTATCAGCAAATCGCAACAACGGGATTACAGTTCTCTTCATCACTTCTTGTCAAATCTCTGTATAAAAATAAATCTTCATGCCATTTTAAAATGACTGCTGCTGTAGTACTCCTACATGTTATCTTGATCACAGGAAGCCTCTGGGCTAAACTCTCCTGTGGATCCTGAGCACGTGTTCTGCTGTTTTCTGTATCCGTTTTGTATTTTTGTTCCTTTTTATTAGTATAGAGACCTTCTGGGCCAGTAAATTTTCTCATTCTGTTATTTTCTGTGTAGCCACTAGAGGGTCACACTTTGTGTGGTTACAAACTATGTGTTGGCCTCATAAAACATTGTTTTGCAAGTAAGGTAGGTTTACATGGACTTATGCATGCTATTGTGTATTTAATTGGATGGGAATCAGTAGTGATGGGTAGATGAGGCGTCATGTATCGTTTCGACACATAGCAAAACTGTGTCGATTCTGTGTCGATACTGTGTCACTCAATACTGACACCTGCTAGACATTAAAAATTCCTACAAGCAATGTAGTTATTTGATGACCTAGTCCATACAATAAGATTTAAGTCTTTGTATTTTATTGAATATTATATATTGCATTATGTCATATCTTCAGTTAAATTTAAAATGTATTTGATACACAGTCAATAAATAATGTGAACATGTACCATAAAGTGAAAATTTAAGTGAATGTGTTTGGAATGAGGATGCATAGACTGTTTTTTCCCCACAAATTAAAAAAAAAGGTTTTACAACATTTTGAAATTTAGCCTGTTACGCATTTTTGACAAAACTTCTCCTGCTGTAGAAAAACATTAAGTAAACACTACAATAACAGCGAACCCTTATTTTTCTTAGGGGTTGCGTTCCGAAAATAACCCGTGATAGGCGAAATCCGTGAAGTAGTTACCGTATTTTCCACACTATAAGGCGCACCTAAAAACCTTCAATTTCCTCAAAAGCCAAAAGTGCGCCTTATAATCCGGTGCGCCTTATATATGGACCGATATTGAGCCACAAAAGGTCTAGCAACTACAGTAAGCAGCTGCCGACTTCATTTTCGCCCGTAGAAGAAGAAGCACGCGGTGTATGCTGGGATAGTTGTCAGAACAGTGGTTTGTTAATAACGTTTGACTGACCTATCTTCCTACCACTGTCTAGAATCAGGTCGTCTGCAGGTCATTTAGCATCACGTTCTCCACAAACATGCTGTGTGTGAACGGAGACCAACGTCCGGCCACGCCCTGGCCCAGTCGCGGAAGACTCTCTTCGCCGTCCGGAGTTGGACTGTTTTGTAGACAGCTTCTACTGTAGCGTCTATTCTATGCGCCTTATAATGCAGTGCGGCTTATATATGAAAAAAAAAGTTTTAAAATAGGCCATTCATTGAAGGTGCACCTTATAATCCGGTGCGCCTTATACGGTGCGGAAAATATGGTACCTTTATTTTTTACAGTTATTACACAGCATAGATAAATATTCTACGTTGAAACCAAATAACAAAACCTGTTTTCAGGTCAGCGGATGTGCATGTTCATCAATCGGGCCTTAATGTGATCCGGAGTCATGTCATTAAAGCGTCTCCTCCAACCTGCCCCGTGAGATTCACAGCTGGATCTACAGCAGAGCAATGGATCTCGTCAAACGAGCCTCCGGTCGGGTTTTGCACTGCCTCTGGCAACAGTTTTTTTTCCAGCTGACATTCAAAGTTTCAGTTTCCATCTCCTGAATGGCCAATCTGTATTAAATACTGCAATGTTATTAGCACTCAGGAAGAGAAGAAGCGCAGAGACGGTTTTTACCAATCATGGTCAATCAGAACGCAGAAGACTGTGGAAAAAAAAACTGCACAAAAAAAATCTGCGAAGCAGCGATAGCATGAAATTTGAACCACGTTATAGCGAGGGATCACTGTATATGAAATAATTTATAAAGAGCAACTGAGTAATTTGTAGAATGGCTGCATATCTGAGTTTATCTAGCTGTATCTGAGACTTCATTCTCATGCCTGACCTTATAATGCCTCAACATTGAAAAGGTGGATTTATTTCAATAAGACAGTTTAGTCAAACATGCGACATTTAACCTGCAGAACATAATATGAAAGTAAACTAAGAGTCAATTTCAGCTGAATTTGGATTCAAATATATCAAGTAGAAACTGATAAGAACCCGATGAAACAACAAAAATGAAAACAAATTTATTTTCCAATATAAGATCACAATGGTCCCACACTGCCAAAACCTTTCGTCTGAGGCTTCTCAATAGTTGACACTGTAAAAGATCAAGAATTTGTTTGGCAAATGCATTTGACAGATTGACAGATTTGCTTCCTTACAAACACAGTTTGGCACGTTAATGTCATTCCGAAACAGTTCCTGTATCGGTCACGTGATTTGCTGAACCCAATACGCGCACCGCCACATGTTTTGGTCTCTGGGCTTGATGCATGTGCCAACGCATAACTAGGAATCAGCAATAGCAAGTTACCAGACAAAGACAGTAAGTTTTCATAGGTTTACATGTTGGTTAGCATTAGCGGTTAACATTATGCTAACGTTCACATGTGCAGTACAACTGTGTGGTTTTTGTGAATCCTTATGTTTTACACACGGCATTGAGAGCTCACTCGTAAGACCATGTACTAAAGTGTTTTATCGGTTTATTTCAGCTTTACAATATTTCTATGGAATAATGCAAAGGTATTAAATCAATTAACTGCTGTCTGTGTAGCAAAAAAGTGATGCATTCAACTTCACGTCTTGTGAGGACAAAACACACTCATTTGACAAATTCCCATCAGACAGGTCTTTTTCTATCAAGTAAATAACCAGTTTTCTTTTCTCAACAAAAGACAGTTGCAGTACACAGTTCCAGACACCCATCTATAAAGCAAAGTGCATTAAGGCTGAGCTCCAAAGGCTCTTCTTGTGTTAAAGAAGCTTGTCATAAAATTACTTTTCTGCTTTAATCAGTTTAAAAAGTGCACAAGTAGAAGCTTTTGAAGTTTTTGTTGGTCTGCATGCTTTTCTGAACTACGTTTATATGGTCTTCCTGTTCATATGCAACTTTTCTTCCTCCCACAATCCAAATACATTTACATTAGGTCAGCTATGAAGTTAGAATTCACATAGGGCTTGTTGAGCTGTAATTTTTGCCTTCTCCAGGTCTGTGCTACGATGCTCCAGGGTGAGCAAACCAGAGCCCAGAGCTCACTCTTACCTTCAGGAATGTCATGTAATGTTCTTCCCTCAAACTGTCCTAAAATATACATCTCACCTACATTTTCGTCAGCTAGCAGCAAAAACAAGAGAAAGGACAACTTTAGCAGTGATTTATGAATAAAAGCAGGGAATCACTCAGCCTAATCGATATATATGGCATGACATATGAACTTCAAGTCTCCTGCTGTTTTATTGGACGCCTCAGCTGTCTTACTCTGGCTCTGCGCATCTCCCTCTTCATCATCAATCTTGAACCTGATGTCTCTTTCTGTGCCCCTCTACACCAGAGAAGCATGAGTCATCTGAATTAAAGATGGACTCTGGACTCGCCATCGCTCACCGTCTTTAGATGGCTTTGCCACATGCGGAGATTCTCTAAATGCTTCTCTTGCTAACAAGTATGTGGACAAACAACACCTGAAATAGCATGAGTCTGCAGTTTTACAAGAAAATCTTGGGTGTTTTTTTTGTCTCAATCATTTGGTGGATCAGTAGAAGTTACAGGCAGTGCTGCCTTCCAAAGCTTGCTTAAAACAAATAGATAGGCTTTTATTGATGACATCTTTGCTTGGACATAACCTTGCTAAATGTTGTGTAACCTTAAAATGAGACCATAAAACTATGTAAAGCCTTTAAAGGGATAGTGTGACTTCTTTTTAAAGTTGTTCTTTTGTAAAGTAGTGATTAGATGAAGATGGATTGCCTGTAGGAGACAGCAGTGATATTA
Source organism: Micropoecilia bifurca (assembly GCA_903067075.1). Taxonomy (NCBI): domain Eukaryota; kingdom Metazoa; phylum Chordata; class Actinopteri; order Cyprinodontiformes; family Poeciliidae; genus Micropoecilia; species Micropoecilia bifurca. The sequence goes on from CAEGAF010011051.1 coordinate 6,270, forward strand.
AACCTTCAGCCTCTAATGTTCAGCAAAGTAACACTTCTTTAGTTAAAAAAGGAGAAAAAACCTGAATGACCCTGAGGAAGGCTACAAGTTGAAACATATGAAGTTGTTTATTAGTACTTCAAGTCTTTCTCTTACTAGATCCTTGACCCTCTCCATGTACCTTGGGTCTCTGTGAACCATTTGGATCTCTCGGTCAGGAAAACAGAAATCAACTAATAATCTTTTGTGCTAATTAAGGCTGTTGTGCATCCAGTCTTGGCTATATTAATTCTGAAGGCAGCTGCTGATCTGATTTAGGCCAGTGCTGGCAAATGAGAACAGACTATTTTTGGGTTAGCACTGCAGAGGCGAACGGCTAGTATGCCTAAACTGATAACTGACTGGATTGGACTTATTTTTTCCTTTTTAAAGAAAATTTTATCAAGAAAAAGGGTTGTTATACAATATCTGGAATATCTTGGAGGAGTGTTTTTGTAATCCTAGAAAATATTCTAGTCAGTTGGCCGTACTGCTGTCCTTCCTTGAAGCAGGTGCTCTTTTTTTCTGACCCTGGACAGGTGGCTGTATAGCCATCAGTGTTCATATGTGATCTAAGAGCAAGCAGCGCCTCAAAATCACAAGAAAAGTTCTGCTCGTAAAAAAAAAAGCATTTGTGAAATTCGGTAATTAATTCAAAATGCTCGTGACTACTTGAGGATCGATTGTGGCTCTGTGTGTTCTTCCCACATTCCTGGCCTTCTACACTTTTGCTTCTTTCTGGCAGGTCACTGAGGTCACCCCAACTCCCACTGTTTCTTGATAAAACTTTCTTTTCAGCCTGCAGCCCACCTGTTCAGTGCTGCTTCATTAAATTTTTTTATTTGGGATTGGTGTAAACCTTCAGCAGTTGGAATTTACACCTTAATATTCTGGAAAAGCTTCAGTTGTTTTATGAGTAGCCTTTTACTCACGAGGACCTGATGTTGCGAAAAATGGTGCAGAAAATGCTAACTGTAATAAGGACATGGCTGCTAGCCAGCTACCGCGCTCGGCTCAGAATTCCTCCGATGGGGCCGTGCAACACCTGATTCCTCGAGAGTGTGCATATTTTTAGATGAATGCAAGGAGAAATAACTCGGTTCAATGGTATTATATAAATTAGCAAATGATACTGAAAAGACATAAATGAGCTTTGGGACGCAGGAGCCGTGTAATCCTGTGTGCGTAGCTTGTGCTCAACTGCCGCAAACACAAGGCTGCTGGAGTTCTGGGATTTCACAGCACACAACGCTGGAAAAAAAGATACATTTGATTTATATGTTTGTACAGCAGCTCCATGGTGGCATAGTTGTGAGCCTGGTCGCTTTGCAGCAAGAAGTTTGTATTTTTTTTTTAGTTAAAAGTAGAGTTTGCATGTTTTTCCTGTGCAGGCCTGGGTTTTCTCCAGGTACTCCGGCTTGTTTTCACAGACCGTAGACATGCATGTTGCGCTAACTACTAATAATATCCTTAGCTGTATGTGTTGGAGCTGTCCGTCTTGAGATTCTGTGCTGACCTGTGATGGACTGGTGAGCTGCCGACCGAGTACCTTGCCTGTACGCACTGATTTCTCGATTCCTACAACCCTTGAAAGATTAACAATGGACGGGTGGAAACACTTCCTTACAAAAGTTCAAGCACTTCTTGGACTTTTCCAGTTGTGTGATGTTGCAGCCAAACTCTAAAATGGTTTTAGATAGGGTCTTATTTGATGGACCAATGCAACGAAGCGGAAGAAAAAGGACACAGTTTTCAAGATTTTATTCAAATGAAATCATTTTAGAAGCATCTGTGGCTGCAATTAAACTTGACATATCTTTTGGGCCTCCTTGCTCCTCTGGAGGCAGAAATATTGGCCCATTTGTCTTAAATATGCTTAAACCTTGTCTGAGAGTGTCACCGTGTCTTAAGTCTTGATAAATATTCTCAGTTGGTTTGGAGTTTGACTAAACAATTCTAAAACACAAATATGCTATGATCTAAACCACTGGATTGTCTCGGGTTGCTGTCCTGCTGGAGGATGAACCGCCTCCACCTTATTCTCTTTCTCAGCCTCTATCAGATTTACCTCCAGCTTCGCCCTTGCTTGGCTCTGTCTGTCTTCCCTGTCACCATGTTTCAAAGCGGAGATGCTCTCTGCTCACAGAGATTTGCAGTGTTGGTTAAAGGCAACACATAGAGTTCCGATTTGAAGCAGAGCACCACTTCTCCACCTATCTGATGTCCCCCTACAGGCTCTAGGCAAACTTTAAAGTTCCTTTAAAAATAGTTTTCTGCTTCATGGAACTTTTTTTTTTTTAAAGACCAGATTTTTGGAGCACACTTGTGTAGTCGTCCTACCAACAGATTTTCTCACCTGACCTGAGGATCTCTGCAGCTCCTCCAGTGTCACAGCTCTGTAGCTGTGACACTGGCTGCATTTACCATTTCTGCTCTCCATTCATCCCTCAGTATCTTTTTTTTTGTTCTTCTATTGTTTTTTTGTTATTTTTTTCAGCCAAAAATCTCAAACCACTATTCTCTTGGGCCTTCACAGAACAGCGGTATTTATACTGAGATTAAATTACACACAGATGGACTTTATTTAGTAATTAGGTCATTCGTGTGAACTCAGGATAGATAATAAAAGCTCCTAAGACGTCTGATTTCCCTTTGGGAATAATGAAGTGTTACTGAATCGAATTGAATTATACTGAGCAGTGACTTCTAAGGAAAATCGGATGAGTTTTATTTAGGGTTGTTATGTCTATTTGGGGAAAAAAAAGTGAAAGTATATCCAGAGCGTATGTAGCATTTAAATAAAAAACTTGGCATGTTGCATCAGAGCACTGCACTCTGAAAATGAAAAGATGTCTCCCGTTGGAGAGCAGCTATAAGCAGGCAGTTTGTGATCCATCTACGAGTATCTGATTACCTGTGAGCTGACGCAGAACGTCGCCCGCTGTTCTCTGGTCTACACGCGGTGTGAGGCGTGGACAGCGAAGATGTTGCTCCAGTCGAGTCATTTTTCATCACTGCCAGCTTTTATGGCACAATCAGTAAAAGGGGCCTAATGAAAAGATGTGCTGAACAACACTCTGCTATCAAATGCTTCCTGCACAACAATCCCTGCTCCGTCCTGAGCCCTCCGGAGGCATCGCAGTGAGTAATTGAGACGCGGCGCAGACAACCAGCAATGCTTTAGGGCATGTTTCTACATTCATCAAATTTTCAGCTTCTTGTTATTTCTTTTTTTGGGACCTTAACGACTGTCTAGGACTGTGAAGTTAAAAGGGGAGGTGTTATGTAAAATCTACTTTTTTTTTTAAGCCTTACATCATTCTATTATATTATTCCCACATCAAAAACATACCTGGAGTGTTGCTTTGATTCTTTCATGTATGTTTGAGAAATCTTTTCATGTCCCATTCTGGGTGGAGAAACGGCCATTTTGACAAAACTCCGCCTCCTCCTCGGGGGCCCCAATCAGCTCTTCTTCTTCTTCTTCTTCTTCTTCTTCTTCTTCTTCTTCTTTTCTTTTTATGGCGGTTGGCAAACAACTTTTAGGTGCATTACCGCCACCTTCCAGGTTGGAGTATGGATCAGATGCTTATATTCTCCCTATAATACCCGTTCTTCTCAGATAAATGAAAATATTACAAAATACTACATCCCCTGATGATCTCTGAAACAATTCTCTAATATCCAGCTTAATTTTATCCCTACTTAATTCTCTGATTAATATCTCTCTTTCCCGTACATATTTGTTGCATTCTAGGAAGATAT
>CAEGAF010011063.1:0-14872 GCA_903067075.1 Micropoecilia bifurca
GTTTGGCCGTGGTCATTAACATCACGTGTGATGTTGTCAATTTTTTTTTTTTTTTTTTTTTTTTTTTTTACAGCTGTTATCAGAAAAGACAAATTCGCATTTTACTTTTTTGGTCCCTTTAGTCAGATGTGAAAAAAATTTAACGCTTTAAACACTTTATGGTCTTGTTTGGCTTAAACCAGAAGTGTCCAAAGTGTGGCCAAAGTAATAAACCTGAACATTTCAATTCCGATTTTTTTTTCTTTAAACAGTTTGTTCACAATTTTTAATAGATAGAAATGTTAAATAACTAATACTGAAAGCTGAGGATGGTCTGGAAAGAAGAGCAAAAATTCAGACTCATTGCACATTTTTTGAGAATTTTACAGCCATAAAATCAGAAAAATACCAGGAGACCCAGTTGCAATTATGGTCTTTAGAGGGTTAATGCTTGTGTCTTTGCTCACTTCAAAGTTCTTTATCAGTTCTTTTTCAGGTTCATTCCTTTGTATTTGGTTTCTAATATTCTGCTCTCTGTGTGTCACACCAGTCCTGTTTAGTCCACTTTAATTGACCTCTAATATGTTGGGCTAGAAAGTCCGGTTGATTTGGGGAGGAGTGAATACGTAATCAAACTCTGATGCAGATCAAATAATCAAACTTTGATCTGCCTAAAAACCTAGATCTCGCTTCGGTTGAAGTAAACTCTGGTGCGTTTGAAACCTTAGTTAGCGTAGGGAGGTATCATTGTTTTCCCAGTCAATCAAGGGCTTTTATACGGTTTCTGTCTTGCAAAATCGAAATTAGGCCAGAAGAAAATTACTGAATATATTTTAGTTTTTGAACCATAATGTTTTAAACCTTGGTATACTTCGATACCAGAAACTTGCCAGTGTCTTGATATCTATGAGGTTTGGTTAGTACACAGTCAAGACCAGGGGAATGTCCCACCAGGATCAAAAGTTCATCACAGGGCAAACGCTGAGACAAACATCTAGCACTGCCTCAAAACACCAGCTGTCACTTAAAATAGGTTTTCCATGCCAGTGTTATCTGAGGAATGCTCTGCATTTAGCTATACTAAGATAGTGGGAGAGTTGTTGTGTCTGGACACAAAAATAATGTACTCTGAAGGTTTCCACAAAATGATAAAGTAGTCGTAGCCTTTGTACAGTACATCACTTTATGAAACAGCATTACATTTTTGATTAGGCTAAGTGTGTATTAGCTGACAAAACCTTACTTTCTGTTTATTTTTAGCTTGAGTCATTCGATTAATCCAGGTTGTTTATTAATGTTGCTTTCACTTTAACCTTTAACCATCACATTCTGAAATAGCAGCTATTCAGTTGCGATGTAGACATTCAACCCGCTGTTTGTCAGTTTTGTGATAAACGAGGGGAAACTTGAGTTGACTCACCGAGTATTAAAGCTATCGGGCGTTATATGCTGGGTGGCTTTCTCTGTCCAAGCACAAGGCCCCACTTTGAGCTAACCCACTTCATGTGTGGGATGGGAATGCTGACTCCATGGCTCAGCACAACCATCTTCCAGCTTGTTCCCACCCAGGCAATCATACAGTGGCGTTCTTGCTCTCTCTTTGTCCCCACATGACAGCTCTGTGGTGAGACTGCAACCGCTGTCTTCCCCTGTGAATCCAGTCTCTAGCAGAATAAGAAGAGGAAAGCGCTATTGAGACGCCAGTCCACAGGGTGTCCGCCTTCTATAAAACTCGGCACCCAAAAGCAACTCGCGCAGCACATTAGCCGGAGTGTCAGGTGAATGATGGGACACGTAGCATTTTGAACAAGAACTTTATCGAAACAAATCAAAACTTCGTGAAACATAATAAGGGCCGCTGAAGACTCAGGAATATCATAGCTCTCACTTCATCTTGAGCTCCATCACGCTAATTCTTGCTAGCGTTGACCTCAAAAAAATGGTGAGTGGTTTTACTTGTTCCTCCTACTCCACATGTTTGATTTCTTTGTTCGACTTGAACACAAACCCAAAACTTTTGGCATGACAGTGAAACAGAACCCGACTACTGTGGTATTTTGTTTTCTGAAAATCAGTTTTTGGATTCATTCGGTGGTTTTAACCAGAGGTATTCTATTTTACCACAGCTTATATAAGTAAGACTGGACCACTAGTAGAACAAGTCAGTATCAGGCCGGGGGGTGGGGCCAATTACCGGGCCCCTAACAAATCACCAGGCCCCTTACGTGCATTTATTTATTTATTTTTAATTAAAGTGATATGGCGAGTTTTGTGGAACAGAAGAAGTGAAATCTGACAAAACCGGGCCAGAGCTTTTCCATTGCCTTCCTATGTAATTCCTCTCGAGTAAAATCTCACTTCATAGACAATCTGGTCTTCATAGACAGTCTGGTCTTCATAGAAAGTCTGGTCTTCATAGACAGCCTGGTCTTCATAGAAAGTCTGGTCTTCATAGAAAGTCTGGTCTTCATAGACAGCCTGGTCTTCATAGACAGTCTGGTTTTCATAGACAGTCTGGTTTTCATAGACAGTCTGGTCTTCATAGACAGTCTGGTTTTCATAGACAGTCTGGTCTTCATAGACAGTCTGGTCTTCATAGACAGTCTGGTCTTCATAGACAGTCTGGTCTTACTCCCGCTTACTTTAATTCCTCCGGTGAAATTTTTGACCGGGCCAATCCGGGAAGAAAAGGAGATGGTGTTAATGATGACGTTGATTTTCTGAGCCGTTTCTGAATTGTAGTTTGCCACTATTTCTTATTTTAAAAATTGACAAAAGTGATTTATTCACTGTTGGAAAAAAAGTTACTTAGGCCATTAGGAAGGTGACAAGGTATTGAATTAACATCGACTGCAGTCTTCCTTGACTCAGAACGTCTCTCTTTGCAGTGCAGGATGCTTGTTTACATTGCAGTCAACATCCCATAAGCTTCATGGTGTTAAGACCGTGCATTGCGTAAAATTTTAACCTTCAATAGAGTCCACGCCATCGCTTCTCAATAGCCGAGTGTCCAGACCTCTGGACGAAGTGAAGTGTAGACCCAATCGACTGGTTTTTACCAGGTCTTAACTAAAGATGTTTGGACAGTTTCTTCCTGGTATTTGTGGATTTTTTAGTAGATCGGAACTTCAAATAATTTGTAAAAAATCTGCCTGTTCAATGAATTCAAACATCTAAGAAGATGTGAGGAATAATGTAAATGAAGAATCCATTGATATGTTGTATTGGCATAATTTTGCTACAAATAATTGAATAATGTATCTTTTGCCAGAGAATCAAAAAGAGTAACAAAACGTACCGTATTTTCTGCACTATTAGGCGCACCTAAAAGCCTTCCATTTCCTCAAAAGCCGACAGTGCGCCTTAAAAACCTGTGTGCAATATTGAGGCGCAACAGGTCTAGTAACTATGGTAAGCAGCCGCCGACTTCATTTTTGCCCGTAGAAGAAGAATCGTGCGGTGCATGCTGGGATAGTTGTCAGAACGCTGGTTTGTAATCTATTAATAAAGTTTGCCTGACCTATCTACCTATCGACCATCTATAATCATGTCGTCTGCAGGTCATTTGCACCACGTTCTCCACCAACATGCTGTGTGCGAACAGAGAAGGGTGACCATCGTCCTGCCACGCCCCGGCCCAGTCGCAGAAGGCTCTCCTCGCCGACCAGAGTCGGACGTTTTTGTTGACATTCCGTTTAGTCCATGTAGTGGATGCATAACGTAACTCCAGGCTCTCCTGTAGCGTCTATTCTATGCGCCTTATAGTCCGGAAAATGTGGTATTTGAAACATCAGTGCTGTACTGTCAGTAGGGGCGAGCCGGGCAATATTAGAGTGTTATTGTGATATTTTGTGGTGCTGCTGTGATATTGATAATAATTATGATTTTCAAAAACCACCTCTACTTCTTCTTTATTTACATAACCTAATTGCACACAGCACCAGCATTTAATTATATTTCCTAATGCACCGATATTTATTGACTCTCGTGGGACAAATAAAGAAGAAAATTGTAAAAAAAACATTTCAGATAAGACTGTCATCTTTCTCTTTTTTTCGTAACATAATTAATCGTAATGAATAGAAACAATTATAAATTAACAATTTTTTATCATGGTAAGAAGTTTTTCACAATAAATGACAAACAATACAATAGATGCTAATTTTTAACTGTAAGTGACAGAAACATTAAAACAGTGATGTAAAGTCATTTCAGTTCTTTCAGCACATATTCTTCAGTACATCTCAGAACGCACCTAGTGATTGCTCCTAGATATAAGTTTATTGGTGGTTGTTATTACTCTCAGCATGTGACTCAGACATAGGTGTCCTTTGTTTGACCTACCTACAAACCACATGTTCACCAAGGCAACCAAAGAGGGGAAACCCTCTGGGCAATCTCAGGTTTCAGCTGGGACATAAAAAGAAATGTTTGGGACATAAAACGAAAAATACTACTGTTGTTACTGACCATATGGTCAGGAAACGTTCTGTGTTACTTTCATCCCTGGTGAATGAGAGTGTAGCCCGACTGACAACAGCTCCACTGATGTATCGGCATTTAACACCAAAAAAAACCTCTAACATTTTCCTCACAAAGAACAGAACGTTCAGTCCATTGCAGTGTTATGTCTCCATCCTTGGTGTTTATTTTGTGATTATTAATAAGTGATTGTCTGAACACAGCAGTGGTTGATTAGCCAATTTAATCGTCTGCTGATGATGTGTCAGAGTTGGTGTGTGGGTCGCCTTATTTACCTTAACTTATCCAAAATACCAAATTCCAAATCACATCTCCATGCTAAGCTTGTCAAAGTCAAGCTAATATAACTGACCTACTTCCCTCTCTCTCCCTGTTTTTTTTATTAAAACTTTTCACTAACCTGTGACATCTGATACCCTTGTAATTTGTTAGGAACTTGTCGTAGTTTAGATAAAACTTGTCTACATTTAAGATTTAGCATGTTACATTGACAGAACGACAGCTAAAACCAAGATAGTCATTGTCTGCAAGCTTCTGGTGTGTTTTTTACCCTCCATCAGGGAGCAACATGTCTACAGGTTCAGATATATTCTGTACATAAATATCACCATAACAAGCTTAGATCTACCAGGCACTTTTTGTAAGGTCTAAAATCACATTCATGACTGCAATATGTAAATGTTTTACCGGATGTTTGTAAATCCGAGCAGACAGACGCTGTCCGCACCACATTAAAACGGCTGAAAGAAAATAGAACCAAAACAGAATCATGTGAGGTGGCACACGACACAGGGGAAAGTGATCACTTTCAGTGTAATGGTCCTTAACGCAGCACTTAGTGACACACTCCAAGTGTCCAGGACTAAATTGCTTGATTGAACAACTCATCTTCATTTATAGGCTAATCCACAGAAGAGCGCTATAATGAGCCGAAGGCGCATGTAATGGAATCTGCTGTGACTCCGACTTGATGGCTTTGACCCTTCCCACAATTATAGGGCCAGTATAATTCATCCACACTTGCAATGCAACAGTTGTAACAGGGAAATTAACCTGCATCTACTCTTTGTTTTATTGTATTCTGCTCCGTTATCACAAAACCAAGAGTCGTGTTTATTCGTCCCTTTGACAGAAAATGCCTTGGTGTGTCAGTCCTCTGTGATGCTGGCACAGTTCTGGCATCATTTCTGAATTACTGTGATGCTTTCTGTAAAAATGGCCCCAGAGGAGCTCTGCCAAGACTGCAGTTAAAAGATCTCCCGCCCATTTCCTTTTTCCTCCTCACATCCCTGTGTCTATTCTGTGTGTAGATCCAGTCACCCATTCATCCGTTCGGGTATTGAATCAACAAAATCACTGACTCGTTTATTCCCTCGTTGTTCATAATTACGCAACTTGGGGACCTTCAGCACATTCAAAGCAAACAACACGGCACAGGAAGTGACTTATATGTTATCATTTAAATTTTCAAACCTTTAGAAACCAGTCAGCTGTTCTGTCACTGAGGCGATCAAAAAGCTGTTCATGTGAGATTGAAGGTTTCATTCCTTTCTCATCTCAAGTGTTTTAGTTGTTTTTCTATCCCTGAAGCTGTACTTGCGTAGCCGTGTATTTATAAAAACAAATATCTCCCTCCCATCATTTAAAAAACATATAGACATGGGATCAGTTTCAGAAAAGTTTTCATCCACATAAATTTCTACAAATACACCACTGAGCTCTGATTTTAACATGCCAAACACATAGGGGGCAGTGTAGCACAAAGCTAACACCTATGTGAGCCAATCAGATAGCTTCAAAACAACCAGGACGTCCTGTTAAGAATTAAACATCTGTAAGTGTGGTCTGATGTTTAGGTTGAACAATTTTTAAGGAGCCTATTAGAATATAAAGTTATTAAAGCACAATATGATGTTGATGGTAAAATCAGACCCTGTTCTACGCTTCGCTTCATCAAGAGGGTTTATTGATAAACAATTACCAGCTGGAGGCGTATACACTGTTGAAGTTTTAAACAGCGTATACGCTGTTTGTCACACGACCAAACATTACGTTTGGTTGTGTGACATATGTAGTGCGCCTGTTCAATCCTAAGAACCTCACCGCTAACTGCCTACGCTGTACACAACCATCCTCCACTGCAAAGGGAGAAGTACTGAACCACACGAGGTAGTTTTTTTGTTTTTTATGTTAATTCAATATTTCCTCCACTGCCTTTGCCAAAACTACAAGCAGGCTATAATTTTTAAACAGCGCAGAAAATCAACATTATCGTTCACAACTTCTCCTGTTGGTTTATTGGGCCAGTTGAAATTCTACCGAAGGAATCCAAGTGAATCTGAGAAAGCCCTGACAGCAAACTGAAGGAGTTAAAATTGCATAGGAAGGCAATAGCCACACTAGAAATGTGCAGGATCACAACTCTCAGTTTTCCAGTGTACACACATAAGCGCAACACAGAGTTCTCTCAAATATATCAACTTTTCATATATAATAGTTTCTGGTGAAATAAAACTTTTTTTGTGAATAAAAGGCCAAAACAATTATACATTAATTTGTTTCACAGGTACCCATCTGGGACTAAATCAATTGGCAACAGGAAACTTTGTATCGTCAGAAAAGAACAGGAAAATATCTGAAATTAAGTTTTTGATCGCAGAGGACAATAAAAAGGTCTCATTTGTTTAATTGCCTGCTAATTACGCCTCACGATAAACATAAAGTATGTAGCCACACCTCTGGAAGACATAATTAACTAAAAGGGTTAGAGCACAGCACAGACAGGAGGTTGGAGGCAAACTGGCTTCTCCCAATTGAAGATGGACTAATCTAAATGGGATACATCAATAAAACAGTGGAATAAAGTTGCGGGCACTTAGAAGCGTCAGCCTCCTTGCTCTGCCTCAAAAAAACCCAGAGAGTCACTGGCTGGCAGCCAGCCAATAAATTAGAAGATAAGAAATATTATTCCACTGGCACAACAGTGGGTTACTTCTATTTAAAAAGGAGAGGGGGGGCTGGGGATTATTGATAATGAAATTACTTGGAGGAGGGAAAAAGCTATATGACAAGAATAGAATGCTTGGAGGTAGATCAATAAGGAGATATTGTTGTGGACAACACTGCAGTGGCAGAGAAACGGCTCAGAGGATGCAGGATATGTAACCAGACAGTGTGTGTGTGTGTGTGTGTGTGTGTGTGTGTGTGTGTGTGTGTGTGTGTGTGTGTGTGTGTGTGTGTGTGTGTGAGACGCTTTCCTCCCTTCAGTGGATCCAGAATATCATTGACCGCTGATGCAAATTTGAGCTGAAAAGAAAACACAAAAAACCCCAAAAACACATCACAAATATTGTGCAATCTTTGTGATTATGATGTGTTGCATTTCAGATGCTGAACTGAAGTAAGATGGCCTCAGAAAGAACGCCGACCCCTCAGAGCAGCTCCAGGCAGAGCAGCTCTCTCTCGTCGTCCCCGATGAGGCAAGTGGCAAGTGTTCGCTCTCAAAAGGCTTGCTTGAAGGAACGCCAGTCGGAGGAGCAGAAAGATAGTTAAAGATCTTTTGGTGGTTTGGGAAGACCAAAGCAGATTTTCACTGTTTTAGAGCATCTCCAGTTGGTGTGAGGTGATCTGTAAGTTTAGAAATCGGGTAATCTGATGTTCTTATGCTCCCAAACCATTCATGCCTGAGGTTCCCTGGAAACTGGCTCTGATGCACACACATCCTGAGTCACAACTTATCTGTCAGAAACTCTTTCTGAAGACATTCTTAAAAAGGAAGAAGTAGCTTGCTCTTACATAACTTTGTGCAGAGACGGGTTGTCAAGGTGTCTTTTTATGGTGAAGCCTCCAACAGGTAGAGAAAGTAACCCAAGACTGTTTACTGAAACAATGTTCATGTAGATCTAAAACTTTTTCTTTGTGCGTATTATGTAAAACGTCTTCAATATTAAATCAAAGGTTAGCTGCTTCTACATATCCTGAACTGATTCTTGTGATTCCGTTATACGGTTGTGGCCCCACTGATGAATCTCGCAGGCGTCCTTGGAAAGCTGTGTGTAAAGACACTCAGATGATCCACTCTGCTTTTCCACCAGTGGCGTAACATCCTTATTTTATGACAATAATTATGTCAATTCTTGATCATATTTTTCCCCTTCCGATGATCTGGAGGTCTCTTAATAATCTTAAGAGGTATACCTGTCATGTGTCTACCTGGGTGTGCTAACAGTGATCTGGTCCATTCAGAAGGACGTCAGAAATCTGGGGCATTCATCATGTTGGACTATCTTGGCCCAATATCGCACCATGCATGGTGTTCCCTGATGACAAGCAAGCATGCCGTCTGCTAGCCAATCAGAAAGCACGTTGACGGAGACACAAAGGAAAAACCAAAATACAACTGTGATGGGGCAACAGAAAGTCCAGTGGACGCTAGAGACGTCTTTATGAATTGTTTCTTCTCTGTTAAGTATAGTCCACACAAACTATACTACCGCCATTGCTTCTCCCCAATCAGCCATGTTTGTTTACTCTGAACTCATTTTTGGTGTCGAGAGATTTTACAACATTTCAATGGACCAGAAAGTAATCTTAAATTATTTTTTTACCCACTTAAGGTACCCACATAAGGCCTTAATATGTTGAAGAACTGCCCCACCTTAGACACTGAGTAGATCCATACGCCTCGAGGTGTGCTTTTTGAGCTGAGATATAAATGTTAGCTACAGCATAATGTCACTAAACCTTCAGACCTCTTTTTGAACTGTCTTTTTTTCTCTTGAACAAGACATCAAGCCAACTCTTGGCATTTGAACAATTTTCTCCAGTGAGATTCAGATGAGCTGGATAAAATCGCTGTCACAATTCTGCCCAACCCAAACGAGAAGTTGGCTTTGACCTTTGGGTTATATTCATACCAGCAATTCATCTTTCATAAAACATTTCAGTACATCAAGGCTAAGTAAATATACTCCTGATTTTTGTCTCATGCTCAAAGTCAGTAAATTGCAGATTCAAAGCTGAAATGTCAAACTTTCTGCCAGACTCATGCGGCTGAGAGGGAAAAACACCAAGAACTCGTACTAAAAAAATGAAAAGCTGAAGTAACAACAAATCTTCCATGCTTGTTAAGCCATCACAGATATTTGAAGATCCAACTGGATCCTGCAGTGGTGGAGATCTTAAAAAAGTGAATTAGTAAACTTTTTTCAGCTCATTCCTTTCTCAGTAACAGAGATTGAAAAAAAGCTAAAGCAAAACCTTCTCAGTTTATAGAGGCTTTAAAAAAAGAACAGATGAATTTCTAGAAATATTCTCATCCAAAAAACACACCAGTCAAAATTCTTATAACACATACTGAGTTGTACAAGTCTAAGAATCAGATACTGATCTGATTTAAACTCACGTATGACTCTTGTAACTAACGTTATATATCGGCCTATTTCCCCTTGCAAATTTTTGATAATCTGAGATTCTTATGTCAGCTAATGTAGCTGTGTTTCCATTACAAACAAATGTAAAGAAACACAATTGCAGTGTTTCCATTAAATAAGATATTAAATTAAAATCTCATATAAATGAACTTGTTTTCGTCAGTAGCAACATCCAGATGTTGGTCATGTGACTCGTGTGATGTAAAAAAAAATAATAAAAAGTGTTTCTCGTGCAGTTATTTGCTAAATGCATCTATTTCTATGCAGCTGAAAAACTAGTACAAAACCTCTTCAGTCAAAAACATGGTATTATTAATAGTATTATTTTCATCTCAATTTGCGAGGTTTTTGTATCCTAAACTTCAGAAAAGAACCCAGTGAGCAGTCAGTGATAAATGTAAGTCATTATCAATCTGAATATATAATCTGTGACAGTTTTGCTTTTACAAACTCTCAAATCACACAGCATGTAGTGCGCCGAATAAATTTGGATATGAGATCAGTGGAACTGTCACCAGCTACGTAGACAACTGGTCGCGTAAACAAAGAAGTGATGTAAATGACTTTTTTGCCTTTATCTCCTGTGCCCCCTTCTACCATAAATCCCTTTTGTGCTGCGCCTGGCTCACTAACAGTCAATAAATCAAGTGACGAAAACCGCCCAACGGATTAATTGTCTTCAAATAAATTGCAAACACAGATGGAAAACGTGCGTTCATTTGGTGTCCGTGTCTCACACTCCTCTTTGTCAAACGTTTCTACAGCACAATCAACCCAAATCGACTTCTCTGCCTAATCTGCACTTATTTAATCGGAAAAAGTCTAACAATGTAGTTTTCTGTTGCTTCATTGTATTCTGAAGTTAGGCATAATGTGTATGGGTATAAAAAAGAGAAACATGTGGTAGGGATGTTTTCAGACATATAAGGCAGGGGTGTCAAAATGTTTCATTACCATCCATCCATCCATTTTCTTGACACCCTTGTCCCTTAGTGGGGTCGGGAGGGTTGCTGGTGCCTATCTCCAGCTAACGTTCCGGGCAAGAGGCATGTTTCATTACATGGGCCAATATTGTCGAGTCAGCAAGTAAATAAATTAGTCAAATTTTGTTCTATTTGTTGTAAAAGGATGTTATTCAATGTATATCCAAAAGTAAAAAAAGGATTTTACACTTTTACACAAAAGGCAAATTTTCAAAATTTTCAAATTCTTTTGGTCTTGACCAAATTTATTCTCAGTGACTTTCACAATGGCTGCCATGTTTAATCAAGTTTAATACATGGAATAAAACTAATAGGCTGCAGCAAAGTCGGCTTTTCGATAAAAGTCTCTGGATTGACGTAGTTAAAAGCTTGATTCTAAAAAAAAAATGATACTTTGCATTCTATTGAACATTTTCGATTCCAAGACATCCAAGACAATTATGTTGATAATAATTTTATTCTGATTAAAAATAAAGCCTCTTTTACATGAACCACCTTCAATGTCATATTAGGACCATTGTAGACAGAAAACAGTTTGGAGTAAGTTTCCATCAAAAAAAATTCAGAGTTGAAAAGTCAAACATTTGATGGAAAAAAAATTGAACATTTTAGATAAATCTCAGAAAAGTTCAAGATTTTTTTTATACTTCAAATATCAAAAATGTTAAAAAAAACTTAAATTTTGATGTTCATCTCAGAAATTGTTTTGATTTTTGATTTTCAATTTTTTTTGGCAAATTTCTATCTACAATCTACTCCATGGTATCCAACTGTATTGGGCCACTCAAATTTTTGTCAATGTTGAACTGCAGTCGGGAGCGGGGGCCACACAAAACTACCTCATGGACCATTAACGGCCCCCAGGCCGCACTTTGGACATCTAGCGGACTGAATTAATGCGCCCTCTGGTGTGTGTAATCTAACATGCCGATAAGTGATGGGGTGAAGTTTGAGGTCAGACGTCGTCTGAGACAAAGAGACTGAAAAATGGGAGAACCAGAGTCGGCGTGTTTTGCCTTCGCTGATTTTGGCCTTGGCTGCACATTAAAAGTTGCGAGAAACATCTGGAAGTCAGATGTCTGCCGTGGCCGCCAGAATTTTTTTCTATCAGCCGAGGTTCAAACAATGTCCTACCAATGTGCTGTTTCTTTCAAGCTTGACCTCTGGAAAATCAAGGCCTATCTTGTGTGTTTTAAAAAGTATGTTTGCCTGCTCCTTCTCCCTGCTTTCTGAGTTCAGTCGTCATGTCCAATCAGAGCGAAGTTGTATGGGCCGAACCTCTAATTCCTCTCCAAGAGAGCGTTTTGTTTAGCATTATTCGGTCGTTAGCTGAGCAAAATTGCATTTCCATCCATTTTGGTCCTTTTAATGTCTTTGTCTTTCATTCTTTCTGAGACATTATTTCTACCTCCAGCTAAAGCCAAAGCCACACTCATCAGTCCACAAAATCTTGAGCATCATTTTGCCCAAATTTCCAGTCTGTCTGCCCAGAAGGACTGTGGTTCTGTGGTGGAGTTTAGAAATACTTTCCATTTGTTCCTCACTGACCCCCAGGCATCGGATTGTGATGTTAATGCTCCACAGACATTAGGCTCCTTCCTGCTTTCAGTATGTGTTTATTAAATCCTCCATTGGCAGACTGTCTCTGATCTGGATACAGGAAGATATGAAACAGATTGTAATGTGAACTCTCATGTTTTATTTTTCAAATATCGTTTCTTAGGTCACCAATAAAATAGATGAAGCAAGTGAATGATACTTTTAGCCATTTAGTAAGACTATTTAAGTCCATAAGATTCATAAGGACACTACAAAGTAAGAGAAAATCTAACATTTTCTAACATCTCATATTCCTCTTTGGCTTGATTGATTCTGATGACTTGAAAAACAAGCCAAACAGCCTAATCCTTGATACATGAAATATGCAGGTACAACTCAGAAAGTAGGAATGCAGGTTCATTTGTCAAATTAAAAGTAGTTTTTGATGAATAACCACCTTTAAGCAGGTCACTCACAAAAAGACAATTTCAACCCATGTTAAAAAAATAAAGTTGGTAATATTTCACTAAGACTTTGTTGTAGAGTTTTAAATCAACCACAGGGTGAAATATCAAATTAGTCTCAAGAAACTATAAAAGAACACACAAAAAATAAAATAAAATTACAACAGTGTTTCTTGTGGGTCACAAGCTTGATAAAAGTTTATGTTGTGAAACCGCAACATAAATCTGGATTTTATGGAGCCACTTCAAACCTCGGAACCACTTTGGAATATAGCTAATCACGTATATAGGCTGATTTTCTTTTACTAGATAAATTGGTCTTATTTTACAATTTAGGCTATGATAAAGTAAATAAATGTGAATTCAAACATTGTAGAGGTAAAGAACTGTGAGGAAAAATTTACATGGACCAACATCAGTAAAGTACCACAGCTGAACCCGAAGAGCTAAAATCCGCTAATATTTGAGACCAGTTATAAATATAATCACTATTTTCAGTAGTTCACACACCAAATGTACCATAACAACCAGTAGTAGTCACAGTGGAAACCAGCTTTTTTCTGCTGTAGAAGGGAATAGCCACAGGTTCCTCTTTTCAGCTAGCTTACTATAGCTAGCAGACAACACTGAATTGCTAGCTAGCTACAATTGCTACCTGTAGTGCTAATCTAATTGTTTCTCCATGGCAGATTTTGCAAATGTTTTTTACATATCTGTCTCACATTAAAAATGTGCAAGAATTTTGAGATTAATCTCAGAAGTGTTTAAGAAAAAAAAGGGAAAATTTCGGAATTTCAAAAATTACACATTTGCATTTGCTTGAAAAATCTAAAACAATTTGTTACAACTGTTTAGTAACAAATTTTTGACTTTTCAGTTTTTTTTTTTCAAGACGTTCTTTTGAGCCTAGTCTTCAAATTATGAACTTTTTTTTGGCAGAAATGTACTCTTTTTTTTGATGGTTAATTAACATTTTATTCATCTAATGGATCAATTTAAACAGAGAATTGTCACAATATGACTTCATGTACTGAAAAAAAAAACAACATGAAGGAGCAATGGACTATGAAAATAATCATTGGATCTATATATATTAGCCCACCCTTCAAATATCACCACCAGCAGCCACTGGATATAATGTTTTAATTTACCTCATCAGACCAAATTAAACCTTCCAAACTATAAATTTAACATTTTGGAAAATCCAGATGAGTGAGAAGCACACTGTAATTTCACCGTGTGCTTTGCCTTCTTAATCTGCGTTTCAAACCTGTTATTTTCCTGGTGTGGGGCAACTTCTTTTATTGTCAGCGGGGTGGCCTGACGCTGAGACCGTGGATGAAGTGGGATGAAGCCAACATAACGCTGCCTGTATTAATCATTGTGAGGTGTAATTAATAGCTGCTGAATCACAGAAAGCCCCAAGTGCCAGACCAGCCAGTAACTCTAATCCCTCAAGAGAAAATCCTGTAACAGCCGCATATTAAAGTCGCTCTGCTGTTTGGTCTCACACCTGTCCATATGATGTGAGCACTAACGCTGCCATACGACCCTTTGAAGTATGCTGGCGTAATAAAAACGTTGTGACTCATTGCAGTTTGAAGCACATTTATGTTGTCATTTACGGTTACTGTCTTCGTTACGCAACTTGGCTTGAACCACAGACTGCACACAGCGAGTGATTAAGGCGGATAGTGTGTTTTCACGTGGAGGATTGTCTATTCTTTTTTTTTTAGCCATAACCAAACTTGACTCACACCCTGTGAAGTGGGAGTATGTCAAACAAGAGTGGATCCTGTCTCTACTTTTTGCTGCACTTTGTGGGAATTTCCTGAGTCTGTGTGGCTGACATGTTTACAACGGCATATTAGGGAAATATATGTGTGGATATAGGATATAGGCTGCACAGTGGCGCAGTTGGTAGAGCTGTTGCCTTGCAGCAAGAAGGTTCTGGGTTTGATTCCCGGCCCTGGTCTTTCTGCATGGAGTTTGC
>CAEGAF010011071.1:0-24124 GCA_903067075.1 Micropoecilia bifurca
GATGGATGGATGGATGGATGGATGGATGGATGGATGGATGGATGGATGGATGGATGGATGGATGGATGGATGGATGGTTGAGTCATTGCTGATCTCTTCCCATCTTGGCGTTGTGTTTTCGCTCCTCTCTGCTCCTGAGCTGCAAACTGCCTGAACTCCTGGTTAGTTAGTGAACCTCTGGCATAAGCAGGAAAGGTGCACTTACTTTCTCAGATGCAGTTTTACCAACTAGAACAGAATCTGTTGGTTTTAGACATAAATTTTCATGTTTTCACTTTTTTAGGTCCTTTCAAAAGAAAGACAAGATGCAAATTTTATGGGGTTTTTTTAACAATAATAATTCAAAATAAAAGGACGAAGTACAACTTAATTAATAAATAATGTAAGGGCTGATTTTAAATTAAATTGAGGGGAAACTTTGAATAAATATTCAGCCTTCAGAAAATGGGAATTGGTTTTTTTAAACATCATCCTTCCATCCAAACTGAGGATTTCCGTCAGCTGGACAACGACAGAATGCGAGGTGAGAGCATCTGCAGCAGGAATGAGACTGAGAGGCAGTGAGAGCGGAGTCAGGGTCAGAGAGCTGCCAGCCGCCTCCACATCACTCCGCTCTCTGTCTCCCAGCTATCAAAGCCTGGGGTTCCTGAGGTGAAGAGGCACAGAAAGTCTATTCTCCACTGCTGAACAAAGTGCTGCTGAACATGGCTCCTCTGCATTGTGCTGCTTCCCCACCTGCCACCTGCGAACACAGTTCATGTTATATTTATGTAGCCTAAAGCAGACTCTCTCTCCCCGCCTGCCTTAATCCCTCTGCTGCCTCTCGTGTCTCTCTGCCTGTCCTCAAATCTCATTCTTTTACGCTTTACATCGCCTTCTTTTATTTGAAACAAGTTCATGTGTGACCGACTAAAATGCTAACACCAGGCTGCATCGTTTATCTGCTGTCAACAACAGAAAGAGGATTGTTTTTCTGTGGATGCACTGCAGTCGGCTGCATTATTTCTAACTAGTTTGAATTTCAATTTAATGCATGCTCTGGTGTACATGCTGCATGCATGCATGAATGAAAAAACAAAACAAGCTGATTATGTGTGCTCACTGCTGTCTCAGTGTAAGCTGCGTTCGTCAACTGATCCAAAGGTGAAAAAGTGGGAGAGAGTTTAGCCTGCAGCCATATACCAATAAATATTCAGCGTGGAGACAGAGAAAAAAGATCAACATCATTTTAATGTTTGCTTTGAGGCTTTGCTCATTTCCAGCCTGACTCGCTTGCCAAGGATTTTGCAGAGGAAATAATGTGTGTTTGTGAGTAATGTGAAGAATGAATGCAGCAGAAGTTCCTGCTGTTGAGTTTGGAGTAATTTTAATAATCTTATTAGAAGATAAGGCTTGACACATCTAAAGGCTCCAAAAGGTTCTCCGTCCAGGTTAAAGGTCGTCCAAGCTTTTAAAGCTATATTCTAAAGTAGCTTAGCAATAATTTTAAATTTTGAGTTTCTTTCAGAAGGAGCTGCTTTAGGCCTCTGTCTCTTTATGCAAATCTGCTGCTGGTCACGCCCCCAAATCAAACTTTAATCTCTAAAATGGCGGAAAACAGATGTGCAACTGTACAACCATATATCTTTGAAAAGCAGAGGTGGGGCCTCCTGCACAACCAACAAAAAAGCAGCAAGTAGTTTCAGGATGGTAAGTCAAGGACAACAAAACCCATATCTTTTCCAGCAGCCATTGTACAATACATACAGTGGTAAAACCAGCTAACCAGCTCCATTCGCTTTGTTAGTTGATTGCGACTTCACAACTGGGAGGTTTTTGAAATGGGTTGTTTTCCAAAAACAAAAAAAATCAATAACCTATTCCCAGAAAACTTACTTGGAGTGTTGAGAAACCCAAATGTAAGAACAAAAACATGCAAAAAGTGAATTTTGCACAATAGTTCCCCTTTAATGGCAAAATGAAATATGAGTTATTTGTCTTTGTGGCAATTTTTAGTGATAGCAAATATAACAGGAAAGGTCAAATATGAGAGTGAAAACATGATTATGACCACCATGAGGCAGCCTTGCTCAGCCTGAGTTGGTCATAGCTCCACACACCTTTGTTCAGTTTTACTGAAGGCTGTTATTACTGCTCTCTTTGTACATTTCTTGGCTCTGCTGCAGGAAAGAACATTTTCTTTGTGTTAGTTTTGAACAGGAAAGTGGGAAATTGTGTGTCTAAAAGCCATGTGCACACACACAATGACACGTTTGTATTCCTGGGTGTGTGCCCCGTCTCTCAGGGTCGTGTGTGTCTGTGCCATGAGACGCTGTTAAAAAGAAACTGTGGCAATGTGACAACCCTCCAACGAAAACCAAATCTACTTTCCTTCTCTCCCTTTTCTTTCTTCGTTCTCTCGGTTCTCATTGAGCGCTTAGCGCCGAACAATGCAGCACTTCCCCCGACACTGTCCCTCTGCAGGGAGCCCACCCCCTTTATCCTAATTTTCCTCCACCTAAAGCAGAAAAGAGCCCCGTTAAAGAGCGTCATTATTGCCAGGCCATTTTTTTTTGTTTCCATACTCTCCGAAGAAAGAGGAAGTGTTATCTGTGGCGGACAAACTTAACCCAATTAAGATCTGGAGGGGCGCAGGGGCTTGGCTTGGGACACGACTGAGGCTGGTGAGCTTGCCAAGCAGGCACCGGGCCAACCAGTCAGCCAGTAAACCAAGTAGGCAGGCAAGAAGCCAGCCGCCCACTCAGACAGCCAGTCAAACAGTCAACCAGCCGGGAAACCGACCAGCAGTCTGTTCAGTACCTAGCAGGCCGCTAAAGCCTCCATGAGAGCCAGTCACCACCAAACATCCTGCTGCAGGAACAGGCTGCGGGTTTCAGGGCTTTTTCTTTCTTCTGCATTTTGTCTACATGATGTGATCTCTGCTGTAACAAGGTGAAAGTGTTTTCATAAGGTAGATAACCTTATTTTTACCTGCATCATCTTCCACCGTGAAACAGCTTTCCTTAAACAAAGAGCACTGCTTTGTTTATGTAAATATGTTTATTCCCTTTACAGACACCATGTCTTGACAGTGTTGTAAGAATGCATATTAGGGTCATTGTAGATAGAAAAAAAAGACAAATTAGGAGAACATTTCCACTGAAAACTCATAAATCTTGAGTTTTTTTAGAAGAAACAAAGAAATTTCTGACTGTCAAAAGTCCATAATATGCAAAAAATATATAAAATAATGAATCTTAGACATTTTCTTGAAAATTTTTTGTAATTTTGGAATTTCAAGAGTCAATAATTTGCTAGAAAATTTTTGCAAATGTTAAGATTAATCTCAGCAATTTTCTAGGAGAAAAACGTCGGAAATTTCTGAGTTTCAAAAGTGGAAAAATGTCAACTTTTGAAACAGAATATTTCCAAGTTTTTTTCTAGAATTTCTCTGAGGCTAATCTAAAAAAATTAAGTTTTTTTTTATGTCTGAGATTATCCTGAAACGTTTTAGATTTTCTATCAAATTTTGGGGGTTTTCAAAGTTTTCTTTTCCAGATTTTTCTTTTTATTTGGCTAAAATCTGCTCCTTTTTGACCCCAATACAATGTCAATGGATGGCATGAGACAGATAATCTATGAAGAGATTGAGTTAATCCAACTCCTCTCAATCAGATTCAGGAGGTTGGTCTTAGCGCTGCCAATCAATGTGCACATTGAGCACATGCTGCTCAGTGTGCTAATAGCAGAGAAACAACTTCCAGGAAAACCATTTTTCTGGCGTCATCAATAGCCATGCCAACTAGCCTTAGCATTCATGGCAGACTATGTTGTGGTGAACTTGCCGGTACATAAGGGTGATTGGCAGCCCTAAGACCCTCCTCCTGTCTGTGATTGGTTGTTTCTGATGAAGCAGTGTTTTTATTCAGGTGACAGCAGGATATTTTTTCACAGATTATTGTTTTATATCATACTGTCACAACATAATGTTAATTTTAATAAATGTGTAAGAAATATATAATTTTAATGAAAGTTACATACTGCAGCTTTAGACAAACAAACAAAAAAGCAATAAACACTCATATTTGGATATAATTTCTTCTACATGCAGCCTCGGTGAATAAATGATTCAGTTTGCAAACCGTCAGGAATGAGGCGAGTCTCACAGAGTCACCTTGAAGGTTTACATTGTCCAACTGCCCAGTATCCTGGGTTTAATGTTCTCCACATGGCGCAGGATGTGCTGATCCCCTGGGTGTTTCCACAATGGGTCATCAGGAGTCTCTGCTAAGCCAAAAATAATTCATACTCCTTGCAGATTTAAGCTTAAAGTCATAGTATAGATTTGAGTTGGCCCAGTAAAAGTCATGACTTCAGTTGGATAGAGAAACAGTGGAGGGTGCTAAAGATGAGGGTCATCCAACTTGCACTTCATAATGAGAATTAAATTGTCAAGGAGAGTTTTAAGATCCTTAAAGATTTTCTCAGGGTATAAATCATTTTTGTCATAACATTTTACATTGTTTTATCTGTTTTAGAAACACTTATCTTATTTCCAATCAGGAATTAATTTCAGGTTTGAATGAAAGTTGCTTTAAATCTAAACCCATCCAGGGTGAACATAATGTTGATCCTAAGTGACAGAATTAACTGGAAACTGTTGATCAACCTGTGTTGCTACCTTTTAGCCTCTTTGGTGGATTGGCCATTTTTATTCAGTCTCTGGTTTGGTTAAGAATACAAACTGGTGTCAAAATGGGACCAGTTCTCTTCTTAACATCTGAAGTGGTTTATATGTGAAACTCAGTCTAATATATTTCTTTCCACTGGGAGTCACTGTTTTTATCTCAGGAAGTCACTGTCTCAAACAAATCTGGTTTGTTAATGTTTTTTCTGAACAGTTTTTATAATTCAAACCGATATGCAAACCGCCACACAATATTTTTCCATGGAAACGGGCCAAACAGTTTCCCAGCTGGAATCTGATAAGATTTAAGGAACAAGATGAGACTGAGAACAAAATAATGTGATTTTTCTCATTCAACTGTGACATTTAGAACTGATTTTGGTATTTTGACTCAACCATGCAGAGCCCTTAGCTGGCTGCTGGAAGTTAGCAGTACAGTGAAATTAAAGCAGCAGCCAAGAAAGTGTGTATTTTCCAGAAGATCTGAAAGTAAAATACTGAATAATTAGCTCTGTGAGTGTTGGAGAACATAAACCAAAACAAACTGTCCAGCTAAAACTAAATTTAATCCTTTGGTTTACGTACACGCTAGCATTAGCAGGTCAGACAGGCCCCTTCACTGTCCATTTCCTTTTTTAAAGTTTGTCTTAAAACCCATCTATTTTACTTGGCTTTCAACACAAGCAGGATCTAGTTTTAAATTGTATGTTTTTATTTTTGAACTGTACATTTTTATTTATTTATTTATTTTTTATTATTATGTTGTGTTTTAATGTACAGCACTTTGTATCAGCTGTGGTTGTTTTAAAGTGCTTTATAAATAAAGTTGGTTTGGTTTGGTTTGGTTTAGCATTAGCAGAGCAGTTTGGATAGAAAACAGAGCCAGTTCTCTGGTATTAGAGTCAGCAGATAATGACTGTTGACAACTACGGCTCATGTCCAGATTTAAAACTCAAAAACTATTCCTTCAAACGATGACACAAGTCCTCCAGTTTGGCTCTGCAGGATGATTGTGACGCCATGTGATCTGCAAAACACACGACAAAGATCTGCAAAAAATCTCTCTCTGTGAATACAACAAACACATTCAGTGGAATGCATTGCGGTGGTGTCACTTCTCAAGCAGAGCCTTTTGCAATTAGCTAAACAACAAAAGACCTCTTGTCATATGCAAATCCGGACTGAGACTGAGACATCATCGCCCCATACATGAGAGCATCCACCCCTCACACTGAAACAGGCACAGCGGCATGTTCGAAAATCATCAAACCTTCCTCCCTCGGTGCCACACCTCACACTGGCACACACACAGAAACGCTCGCCCCACGATCCGCGCGCAAGTGCCAGATACACACTCCCACAGCCAAACATGTTGATAATTAGAGTCTTGTTATTGGAAGGTGTTATCACAACAATTAACACCCTAATGTGTGCATGAACGCATGAGTGTGTGTGGAAGCGTTGTGGTGATGCTGGGTGGCAAGGACCTGTGTGTGTGTGTGTGTGTGTGTGTGTGTGTGTGTGTGTGTGTGTGTGTGTGTGTGTGTGTGTGTGTGTGTGTGCATTCCATTAATTCTGCCACTGAAGCTCAACGCACTCCTTCACAAAACACACACAGCGAGAGTTCGATGTAACAATAAAACAGTTTCCTATTCCGTGAAGTTCCTGTGAATTCTGACACAAAGGCAGCAGGAATAGGTGGAGTGATAGATTCTGATTGATATCCAGTGGGGAGAAGAGAAAGGAGGAGGAAGAGGAAGAGAGGAGGAGGAGAGGGGAAGTGAAAGGTGCATGGAGGGAGAATGAGAGGAAGGGGGAAAGCTGAAGCTGTACAGCACAGAAAATGGATTTCTCAGACTAATGATAGAAACTTGTGATGATGTTTGTGAAAAAGGAGGGAAAAAGCTAAATTCAAAAGGTGGAGATGTGGAAAATGTGCAGGAAGAAGTGGGAAAACATGAGGAGCAAAGCTGACTGATGGAAGAGCTGATGAGCAAAACCTGATTATCTGCGTTATTCTGGAGCCAAACACTGAGATGGGAACAGTGCAGAATATAGACCATATACTTTCCTGTAACTTTCAGGAAACACACTGGGTACTTTGAAGGATGAGGCTGTGTTCTGTGACTTATTTATAAGTGATTTATATTCAGTAACTAACTATTCTAGAACTTAACTAATAAAATGAGAAAAAATATTTTTTCAATACAAACTGGAAGTTAAGAGAATTTGAGGGTAAGTCTGTAAAGTTATTGAAAGCAGCACTGGGTTAGTAACTTCTAAGTTCTGGGAAAGTGTTGATGAGTAAAAACTAAATCTTTTAATTTATGAAAACTAACTTCTACGTTCTGATCAACCTGCTCCAAAATGCATCTAGTAAAATCAAAGTTCTGGGAAATTAATCTCTAAGTTTTAGGAAAGTAATCATCAAGTTCAAGCAAACTGACCTCTGGATTCTGACAAAGTAACTTGTAAGTCTCAGAAAGTAACTATCAAGTTCTGAGAAAGTAACGTCCATGGTGTGGTAAAGTACCCACCACATTGTGGACAAGTAATGTCTAAGTTTTAGGAAAGTATCTTCTGGTAAAGTATCCAACAATTTCTAGGAAAGTGAGTTAGCAAAACTAATCAGGTTCAAGCAAACGGACCTTTAGGTTCTGGGAAAGTAACTTCTAAGTTTTAGGAAAGTAACTTATAATTTAAAGTATCCTGTAATTTCTAGGAAAATGACTTATATATTCAGTCTAATTTAATCTAATTACATACTATAAGATTTCATTTGTCTGGTAAAGTTTTACCAGATAACATTTTATGACTTGAACTTCTCTGAATTTCTTTATGCCATAGAACAATATTCATGCTTTTCATAAAAAGTCTGACAACTCGACTCAGCATTTTCACTCCAAGGTCAAGCTTGTTCCCAGAACTCTTCCCTTTTCCTCCCAAACCATTTGTGGTCTTAAGATTTCAAGGCGTAGTCATGGGGAGAAGGTTGTCTGCTTTGGGAATGTCGGAGTCTGTTTGCTTTTTGCAGATGTTGTGGTTCTGCTGCCGCTTTCAAGCCGCAACTTTAGCAAGAGTTGGACTGTTACACAGCTGAGCATGAAGTGGGGAGCACAAAAGTTCACTTCTCTAAATCTGAGATCATGGCTTTCCTCTGGGGAAAGGCAGAGTGCTTCATGCGGGTTGAGAATGAGTCTCTGAGCGTTGTCCCTGAAAGACGCCAGCAAAGAGCATAAAATGCATAGATGACTCTGGATTTGTCTGAAGCCCTGCAGACAAATCCGGTATTTTGAGGTGAAGAAGGAGCTGAACTAAGAGGTGGATTTTCTGGATTTACTGGTCCAGCTATGATCCAGCTCTGACCTTTGAAGTTGCCTCTTCTGCAGAAAGACTAAACTCTGGGAGTATATGGTGCCACTTCAGAGAGGGAACCCCAGATATAGAAACGACAGACAGGACACAACCGTTTAGGTTTAATCTCTTCTCCTTTTGTCCTGGCCCGTTTTCTGGTTGATACTTTGAGGAAAGCTCACTAGCTTGTGTTGCAAAGTCTTTAAAAATAAAGAAACACTAGGCTTAGATGGAATCATCAGGGTTGTTTTGATTTTTGGGGGTTTTCTGGGTTTGTATTTTTGACCTTATTTGTTTTCCACTTCCTTTGTTTTCTATTTTACCTTAGATCAGCGTATTCTACATTGTTGAGATATTTATTGATATTAGAAGGCCCTCAATTAAGGAAAGAGTGTAATTTAGTCAAGTTATTTGTATTTAGGGACATTTTCATAACATTTTATTTGGAATATATAATCAAAAGTTAACCAGAATATTTTAAATGTTAGTTTATGCAATCAAAAACATCCCAAGCTGGACCAGCTCTGGGAGAAGGCTATTCTTAATATTTGGTGAAGCACATCTTGTACTAGATTACAATTTATTTAATTTAAAATACTACATAAAGTTCACCACTCAAAGTCCCAACTGTGTGAAATTTACCTACAAGTGTTGGATCAATGTGAGAGATGTAGTCACTCCATGAAACCTAAACCACGAGATTATGTAGATTTTGGAATATTCAACTAATCTTTCTGATTCTCTTTAAATGCCAGATTGACATAAAACAATTTTTTGTTTTCCAGTTTGTGTACTAACATTAGTACAGTGTATAAGGTACAATTCTAGCCAGGCACACATATTTTATGCCTTTGGATATTCTCTAAGACAACTTCAACTTCTTCTGGTTTCAAGATGTCATTTCTAAAGCTAGAGAAGGAAGATCTGATAACTGCAGTGGCGTATCAGGACCAGGCAGAAGAGGAGCAAATTTCAGGCAAAAAATGAAATTTTAAAGTACAAAAAAGGGAAATTTCAGAAAAAGTTGAAAATTTGCAAGAAAAAAAATTGAAGTTTTGAGAATAATCTCACAATCTCAAAAAAGCATCCTACAAGAAAAATTATTGAATGACAAATTTTCATTAAAAAAAAGAAACATAGAACTTCGAGAGCCAAAGGACAAAAACTGTCAACATTTCAAACTCATGAAATTTCCAAAAGCTGAAACATTTGACTTACAAACTAGTTTTTCATTGAATTTTTCTAGCAAATTTTCAACTTTTCAAACTGAAATTTGCTTGTTTTTATAGAAAATGTCTGAAATGAATCTCAGAATAGTTGAGTTTTCTGAGATTAACTTGAAAGTTTCTGAGAGTTTGGGCAGAAATTGACTCCTTTTCTCCATTTTCCATGGCCATAATACACCATGGCAGAAAACTGGAGGTAATTTTGGGAAACCTGATCAGGTTTGGGGCTTTTTAACACCTGGATCTGCATTTGTGTTTGTTGTTTTAGCCATTGTAATTTCTGCTGAAGCTGGAACATGGAAAAGTGAATTACGGTGAATTGTGATCAATATTGCATGTTTCCTTTTTCTCTAAATAAATAAATTTCAAACGAAAAAAAATAATGACACAAAACCATGATTAGGAACCTGCAGAAATATCGGATAAAAGTGAGACCCAGAGTGAAATGTTGAAATTTTGAGTTTAAGACACCGGAACAGCAGCATTATCCCGTTTCCAGACACGTGTCCAATCAGAGTGTGTGTAGTGTGTGTGTGTAGGCTGGAGTAATGAGGTGGAGACGGTTGTCCATTACTTCCTGAGATGATGGGCTCCTCACAGCAGCGCTCCCACAGCTGGAGAAGACGAGGAGGAGGCTCCATGAGGAGAACATTCAGCCACATTCACGTTGTGTATGTTTGTGTCGGAGCATCTTTAACTCCCACTTCATCTGCTACGATGACAGTAATAACAATAATGATCTTACTTATGGTACACTTTTAAAAGGAGGAGATGGATTTTTTTCTCTCTCTTATGGAAAACAATTGGAGGTTTATGGGGAAAAAGAAACTTAACTGTTGAGAAATGTTTGAGGAAAGATTCATTTGTTTAATGATCAACACAGAGTTAATAAAATGTGGTAAATCAAATTTAACAAGATCTTTATGTTGAACATAAGCCCACATTTCTTTCATATTCAGATTCAACACAGTTAATTAACTATTACAACTTAGCTCATGCTTAATCAGACTGGATGGAGAGTTTTCCCAGATTCTCAGTTAGATTTAGTTCTGGACTTCCATCCATTGTAGTTTGTGCAACATTTGCCTGCAACAGCTGCTGTGGTGGATTATTTCATGGCCCAACGCATTAAGGAGAGCATTTCAATCTTATTGGTTGAACCCAAACGTCTGGCATTGTGTCATATTAAGGCAGTGACAAACAAGATGACTGGATTTTATGGTTCAAAATAGTCTCAAACCGAAATGAAATGTTTTTTTGGTTTGTCTTGAGTCACAGCTGTAAATTTATATAGTGGAACAAACTATACAAAGAAATGTGATTAACATGACTGCATATTCATGAAGTCAAGAATTATGAAACAAGACCTGATAAACTTTGACGTGAGAAAAAGAACATCTTCACATTCACATCTGGAAGAAAAACATTTAGTTCCAATTTTATTTTACGTTTGTCTAAAACGTAATTTTTTTTAGAACTTTATATATTTTCAAATATTTCATGTGAATCGTGTTTTTGCACTATTAAACATCCCAAGTCCAAATGTAGATGTGTTTTTTCTTGTGACTTTCATTCACTTGTCAGAATTTGTGCACCGTGTTTTTTCTTTAATCTCTATAAATAAAATTCCTCTTGTGATTTATGTGCTTCTCATTGCGTGTCCTCTCCTCAATGAGGCTGTCAAAGAAACATTTCTATGCATTTTAAAACCCTCCAAATATTTCCTAAACATGACTCATGGCTTAAACATTCATTAAATATTTTGACTACAGTTGACGGTAAAAGACTCAAAGTTCAGCTTTCATGGTGGTGGGGGTAAAAAAGCTGGACTGTGTCGCCCTCTAGAGTTTATAACGTGTAAAGACAACATGCACAGGATTTGGCAGATAGGAAAATTTCAGGTATGAAAACGTTTTCTTTAATATTCTAACAGAGTGACCAACAGAAGAAGACGGATAAATAGAAAGCTAAAAGTACTAGTTCCATTGACGGATTATTTCATTTAAAATATGGGAAAATGTCAAGTGAAATCTACCAGAACTAGCACCTTATATTATTGACTTAAAACAAGAATCCATATCGTGTTGAAAAGTTACTTGCAAGTTAGTTTTCTTGTGTACTAGGATATTTACACAAGAAAAGAAAATTACTCAGTAAGATGCAGTTTTTGGAGCGTAAGGCTAAAAAGCAGTAAACTCATCATCAGGAAGGCTGGCTCTGATTGGATGCTCCCTCCATTCAGTTCAGGTGGTGGGAGACAAAACAACTCTGGTTAAAACCTCATTATCTCCTACTTCTTGCTCCCTCAGGGACAAAATGCTGCATCTTACATGCACAAAAGAGCGTCAACACATATCCTTCCCCTCAGCAGCCTTTACCTTTTGACCTTCTCTTCTGCCAACAAACGGTGTCTAGACCCCACATTCACTTTCACTCCATTAGTTATTTTTGCATAAATATGCAGAACACACATTCCATTCAAATGGACAGTCTTTGAATCTGAATAATAGTTCTTGTAATTACATTTTCAAAATTCTCTTCCTTCATACATTTGGCTAAACTGTAAGTTCTTTTGTGTTACTATTTCTACCTTTACCTAAATATGCATATTTCAATTTCCCTGTTACTTTGTTCCCACAGACACTGAAGGACATTTCTGTCTTATTCTCACGGATACATAGTGACGTTAATTCAAACATGCCCCTTTCAATTAGGGATATAATTACACAGAACCAACACCGACAAAGACATGATCCTAAACTCGTAAAAATTTTTCTGCATAAAGCAGAAAAAACTGAATTTTGTTTCAATCTTGTGGAAATGTTTTTAGCCCAATAAAGGCTAAAATGACTAAAGAAATTAAAAAAGGAGTTTATTGAGTGATGAGTCTCTTACCTTTCAGTGAAAGAATAAATAAAATGAACGCAGTTTAATAGCTGACAAACTGCCAGTTGTATAAATATGATTTTCGATGTTTCCCACTAAATACTGAAGCATTTGAAAAGGTTTTCCAAATTTTTAATTCTTCAAACCACAAACCTTAACAGCTGCAATGAAAGAAAACCAGACTCAATATTTACATCATAAAGAAAGAAATGACAAGATTTAATTACTATCAGAAATACAGAACAAACAGATATACACTTAACAGTTATATTTAATGTCTGCAGAGTTTGGTGCGTTTGAGTCCATGGGATCTAAAGTCTCCGTCCACAATGCAGTAAGAAAAGGATGGGCTGCTTAGTGATTAACATTTACATATTTAACTGAATTTTATAAACAGAAATACGCATCATATCAAAAATTAAATCCTACACAATAAATCAATAACAGTTTTTTTTCTTTGCTGAATCATGTTTAAACTTTTGTACTTTGTCACAAAGAGCAATATCGCTCTTTGTGTTGCTGCTCACGTTACCGCCATAAAGAAAAAGTTACATTTGTTCCTTGAATATGAAACTTCATCAGAAAAAAAAATAGCAGAAAACTGGAAATAAAGATGGACTATTTGTGACAAGAGCAAGTTTTAACCTCTTGCTGCAAATCAGAAGTTAAAAGCCGGAAACAATAAAAAGAAAAAGGCATCAAAACATGAAAATCTGTATTACTTAAATTTACTTGTATTATTTTAATAAGAAACACCAACAGGGGATTCCTCTGGAAACTTCCTGCTCTGAAATCATCTGAAATACTAAAACGCTTTGTGTGTTACAGTGTCGGCCTTCAGTGTCTCGGTCCACCCAGTCGCAGATGAGGACCAACTGTAAAAACGGAAAAATAATTGTTTACTCACAGAAATCATCTTAAAACTAATCCTGCAATTAGTTTGTCTAAAAAGGCCAAAGATCTCAAATGAAGAGATTTACTTGGTGTTGACAGAAGAGGAGGACGAGAACCCTTCAAGGACGGAGGGCCCGCCCTGGGCCTGGACCGGAGGCCCGGGTAGAGCGGAGGAGCGTGGTGGAGCAGCGGCCCTCGGGACAGACCTGGAGCTCCGTATGGATCCAGAGGGGACGGCGGGACCCGGGAACCCAGGGGTCCTAAAGACATCCCAGGAGGAGTCCGATGCAAAGACAGGAGCGGAGGAGGTTTGGTTTTGGGGAAAGAGCCTGAGGAGGAAATTATTTCAGGACACAAAGATGAAAAATACCAGTGTGTCTCCAAAGCATCGATAATCACTGCAGTGTTGTTAACCAGGCATGTTACCTAGTTACATGCCTAGTAACTGCTTGCTTTGGTGTGAATGCCAACTAAATGTTAGCTGAATTATGAGCTGATCTTCAGCCTTTCACATGACCTGCTGCTGCCAGAGCCACTGCTGTTCTAAAAAAACATTTGGTATAGGTGTGAATTTAACTGGAATTTCAAATCACCACAATCTCTAGTCAGCCAACTTTAACTCTCTGGAAACTGCTTTTAGATCACAGGTGATGTGGAAATGTCATTCCCCTCTAGCAAACACATTCATACTTAATTTTCAGCATATAACACAATTAAGCTCTACTGATAAAGTCTGCATCTAATTGCTTTAATCATGTTATTGTTTAGATCCAGAAATCTTCCGCATGCACACAACACAGGAGGGCAAAAAATCTAAAAAAACCTATTCTACTTGCCAACTGTAGCTGAGCTGCTGCGTTAAAACAATCCAATTATCAAAATTAAACCTGGAGGTGGAGATATTAATTCAGTTCAGTGGACTACAGCAAAGGGAAAAATAATGCCAAAAAAAAAAATCATTTTTTTCTCACTCTATAGCTCAGCTATTGAAATTTAATGACAAAACAGTGCTTCTGTTCTTCTTTCATATATTACGTGTGCATTTAAAACTAATGTTAACAACCTGACAACTAAAACCAATGGTGGCCATCGTTTTTGCCCTCCAATAGGGAGCTGGGGGGCGAGATCTTCCATATGTGATGTCCCACTTCAACGTTTCTATACCACAGGAACAGAACTGAATATTTTCATGGTTTTGAAACCAACTTGTTCATACCGCAGTATACTTTGAAACCAGCCCATGCCCATTGGTTATTGCTTGTAGATTCAGTAAAATAGGACATAGCTGCTTGCGGTCCTGACCTGGTGTCGGCAGCAGACCTACAGATACAGGTGGAGAGTGGTCCCCCAGAGGTCCTACTGAGGCAGACTGAGGCGGTGGGCCGGGTGGAGTAGGCAGCAGAGGAGGGGGTTTCCCCAATCCTGGGGGTATCATGTTGCCTTTATCTTCCTCATCACCTAAGGCAAGAGCTGAAAAATAAAAAAAACAAACTGCAGCCATTTGTTCAGACTGTATGAGCCCCAATCAGTCACCAGTGTCTCACCTTGCAAATGGTCCTGTCGGGAAGCGACGTACTCCGAGATGGATTCCAGCTCCTCCAAATACAGATGCACCCCGTCGGACAGCAGCGAGAGGAGATGTCGGATTTCGGAGGGAACCGTGTGCCGTGCAATTTTTTCTCGATCCAGAAAGTCGTCAAGCAGCTGCGATGCCTGCGCTGCGATGTCTGCAGGATCTCTTGGTGAACTC
This sequence comes from Micropoecilia bifurca, assembly GCA_903067075.1. NCBI lineage: Eukaryota > Metazoa > Chordata > Actinopteri > Cyprinodontiformes > Poeciliidae > Micropoecilia > Micropoecilia bifurca. Next base: position 14,777 of record CAEGAF010011071.1, read on the forward strand.
TCCTTGAGGAGCCCACGACTGCACTCGGCTTGGACAAAGTCCAGAGCCTGGTCTTTAGGCATGTTACGGTGGACTGGGAGGAAAACGGCAGCGTTAAAACCGAGCTGGAAGAGGATTCGACTTAGAGTGAAGAAAAAGGTTTTTAATTGTTCTTTTCCATCATAATCAGATGGATTTTATTTTTTATTTGTTCAGCAAATTTTGCGGTTAAAACATTGAGGTTTAAGGAGGTAATGGGTACAGTGTGGAGCTTATGCAAATGCAATACAATTTCCTTACAAGTTTCTTTCTGTTGAAGTTTTGCTTTGTTCATGATCCAGAAAATTCAACAATTGTACATTTGCTTTTCAACTGTGCATTTAACAGTTTAGTCGTATGCAGTAAAGGGAAAATAGTCAATTTATTCACTTAATTTTGGTGAATTAGCTTGACTGTCTACTCACCAAAAATCACCTGAAATGTTGTGCATTGTGCATTTGTATTGGCTTATGTGACTGTTGATTATTTAACCAGTGAAATTTGGAGACAAAAGTCTTTTTTAAGAATAAGGACTTAAATGATTGGGATACATGCTGAACAATAAAAGGCATATTTTGTGTAAATGACAAAACTTGTGTTTATTCTTTTTGTTTTTCATCTTTTTTGTATAATAATGTTTTCTTTGGATTAAATTATCGATTTCCCCTAAATGGTGGTAAGGAAAATTCATGTGTGGGTTAAGCAGCAGCATGTGTTGCACCCATGTAAAATTTGGAAATTCAGATTTAATTCAATACTACTTCATTTATTTCAAAAGAAAATTTAATGTAGCTCTAACTAGACCGTCACTGTGTGACAACTAACAAATGTGTTTTCCTTACAATTGTGGCAGCACTTGAAATTTTCTAGATTTATAGCCATTTTTTTATTACAAAAGGGGAAGAAAACAAAAATCCTTACTTTGTGGCAAGTTTAGGTTGAATTTATTTGGCTTCTTGTCTTACCTAAAATGTTATTTTATGACAGTTTTCCATTTGTATGCAGATTTGTGGTGCATGAAGCACGTAAATGAAAGTCAGGTTATGATTTTATAAATGGGATCAAATGTGAAAACTAGATGAAAATAAGGAGTTTCCCCTCCAACTTGAGTTGTGTTTCAGTTAATTGGGTCATTTGTTCTATTGGTTAAACCAAACTTTTCTGACAAGCAGTCTCAAAAAAATCTATAAAATATAAAGTAAATGTTTGTCATAAAATGTCAGGTAATTTCTCTAATTTTGCTTTCTGATCTTAGATCTTTCCTTAGAGTTTCAACTGGATAAAAGTCAGGAGATGGACTTGGTCACTCTTTTTCTGAAACTAATGTCCATTGCTGTGTGTTTGGCCCCTTCGTCTTGCTTGGAAATTCATTTTCAGGCTCTCAACAAGAGTTTCTTAATGCATTTCTCTCCATTTCTTCAGGAATATGAAGTGTAACAGAATATTTTTGGGAGGTGTGATGTGTTTATAATGACTTCTATTGAGTTCAGTTTTGGTGTAATCTCAGACTTTACTCTACCAGTATTTCACCAACTTCTCCAAATCTTCTGCTGTGAACTTTAAACAAGCTTTAACTTCATGAGGAGTCTTGCGCAGTGAATGTGTACATAGACTGTTGCGTTGGAGTGAATTGCACATTGCTGGCAACGTGTAATGTGATAAATTTTACCACTTTGCTTTCTCCAAGACATTCTTTCCTTCAAGTGTTTGAAACTGATTTTCCTGTAAGGACCACATGGGTAATGACACAAAGTTCATTACTTTGGTCATTATTGACATTTGATGTAAATTTTAATGTGAATATAAATATTCTAAATACAGTTGGATGTGCATATTTTATAGCTGACTAAGTATTGAATCCAAGCTGGTCTTTGTGATTGTGACAATGAAAATTTTGATCCCACTATTAGATATAGTGCATTGTGAGAATGAAAACGTAGGTTGATTTCCAAGATTGTCATCACAATATGCACGAGTTAAAATTCAAACTACTTTTTAAAAAACAATTTAAAAATGATTGTGCCCTAGTGAGGATTACTAAATCAGAATACCGCAAAGTCTTTATTATTAATGTTTCATTCTCTTAAGAATGTAGAGCTAATTAAATGATCTAAACCTTAAAGTGGTTCCAGTTTCTCTCGATGGCCAACCTGTTGAAACTGTGGCAAATTTTAAATACCTTGGGTCGTTCCTGCAGTCAACTCAACTTTGCTGAAAACACCGACCATATTTTGTAGAAATGTTCTCAGAGACTCTACCTTTTAAGAAGACTTAGCGATCTTGGGGTGAAACAACTAGACTCTAGTTGGGTCACACCTATGTTTTGAAATTGGGTTGGGGGGAATCATATTTTATTTATCACTGCAGAAGGGTTTAGTGAATGCGCTTATGAAACTGGTGGGTTTGGTACCTCAAAAAAGGCTAAGAACCACTGCACTAGGGAGAGAACTAAAACATGCAGGATGCCGGACCTCGAGGACAGACTTTGGTCACCCCTGGACTATAGTATATATTTCTGTTATGGAAAGTTGTCCCAACGGGTCTGTCATTGTCATTTACTTATTGTCGCAACTGACTACTTAATCAGGCCATTTCACCCTTCACAAATCAACCACTAAAGTCGGCCAAGGCAATGTTTAAAATCCCAACTACAGTTTTTACTGAAGTGAAACTGGCAGCCAGAGTCAGCAGTACTGCCTGGTGGGCCCCAACCACAACTCTTCTCTGATTACTTTTCTTATTCAACTTCCAATCAGGCCACCTGAGTTTTCCACAGGTCAAACTGAAACAGGACAACTGCATAAAAGGCCAGGGTTATAATTAGCCGTTAATTCCTCTCAAAACGTGACGGTTTTAACCAAGTCAACTAATGTCAGCTTAAGCCAAAAAGAACAAATGACCCATCTTTACAATTATGATACAAGTTTAGTTTTTTTCTAAGCTTCAAAGTTTGCATTTGGTGTTTTGTTATGGTGTTTATTTCAGCGACTATTTCCTTAAATGTTTAGTGCACAAGGTGTGTATTTGCTTCAACAGAACTCAATTTTAATACCTGTTTAAAAGATGAGCAGAATAAGAAAGCTTTATGAAACTTTTATGTCAATGTGTTAAGAGCAAAATGGCAGTTTTTTTGTTTAAGTGGAAAGAGTTTTAAAGAACTGAGGGTTGTAACGTAGATGTTCTGGGGAGGGCTTGAAGGATTACGAGGGGTACCGACTTACTTTTGAGGGACTCTGAGAATATGATAACAGTGCAGGAGGACAGAGCTACGTTTTTCTGCTCCACCAGTATACATAACGGGGAGCCATCTGCTCGGACGTCCTGCAGGGCCCGGGTCAGGCCCGATTCCGCTTGAAGGTACAGCATTTCCACTGACAGGCCACGCTCCTGCAAGCACTGGCTTAGCGATTTGGGGTAATCCCTTTGAGAGGAAGAGAAACACTTTGTTAACTAGACTTTTCTGTGTTGCGTTAACTAGATGGCATATAAAATAACCATTTCTGAGGTGAAGATAAGAGTTATTTCTTCAGTTAAAATGTATATTTTTAAAACTTATTTCTTGAGTTTCAGTTGACACGGTCTTTTTCAGATATGAAATGCGCAAGAACTTGTTTTAAAGTTCATCTGTAGATTGGTGTGACAATGGAAACAGATGCAATAATCTACTGGCCACTTTATTAGGAACTTCTTCAGTTTCATAACTTACCACAAACACTGAATTAGCTAAATGCATGGCAGGAAATCCATGCATCTAGAAATATTGAAGGCAACTTCCTCGATAACTTTAAATATGAACCAATTTTACAGTGTGACTACTTTCAGATAACAGGTAACTGAAGCTTCAATACAATAAAATTGAACAACAGGTTGGATGAACGTCACCTGTTCCAACAAGTCTTAATTTATTGGAGAAGGTCTAAACTTGACATAAACATGAAAATATGGATTGTCCTGGCTTGTATTGGTCTAGACTGCGGACAACCAAGTAATGATGTATTGGATATTTTATTGGGTTCAATCTGGATCGCTTGGTACCAACATAATTTAAGCTGTGAAGCTTCTCTGAATAATATTGTTGGTCCTGTCCACCACTTTATGACTACTGTCCATCGATCTTCTGATGATTACGCCCATCAGTCACCTGATGGAAACTGAGCAGAACATCTTTGGATTGTGGCGAAACTCAAAACTCTCATTAAGTGTAAACAAGCAAACTGCAGAAAATTAATGATGCCATCATTAATTGATGGTATCATCAATTAAAGAACAAAATATCTAAAGAATGTCAAAAGCTTATTTAACAGAATTAGAAGAATTCTGAAGGCAGACCAACACTAGAAAGGTGTAATAAAGTGGCCAGTGATTTAACCTAAAGACAGTCCTGTTTTTAACCTTTTTCTTCATGGATATGCAAAGAGCAAGACATCTAAAGTGTATTTTGTGTGTCTTCTGTCTCTTTTGACCTACAGCCATTGTTCTGATAGAGTATCTGGTAACTGGCTGAAAACTCCATTCAGCCAATGTGTTGCATCTGTTCTAGACATACCAGCTCTGTGGAAATCAAATTATCTGAACCAAATCATGTCAGTTGGACTCTTACTGGTTTGGGTTTGACTTTTCAGTGAGTGTATTTTAAGCAAACAAGAAACCTTATCGGTCAACTTATTTGCATTTTCAGCAGAAAGTGTGAAAGTGGTATGCAAATTAAAAGCTGAAATGTAAACATGAAATATTCCCCTTCTTCCATAGAAATGTTTCAAGTGTGAAAACAGCCGTTTTGATGTTTCTCCTGTCAGATGGACAAAAATGTCTGAATGTAAAGATTTAGGCTGCCTATTGCATTTGATGTGGTGTGTAATTGACATTTCTACATATAAGCTTAAATTTAAATCAATTTTCCAACCTGGCAAAGAAAAGTTTGTTTTTATGTTGTAGTGACACACAACCCATTTTTAAACTGTCCCCGTTTCCATCATGAAGGAAAACTTACCTGTCTGATGACTGAACCACCACACAGTGACAACAGCAGCCAACAAAGAGGATTAACTTTTAATGCGAAATGTTTGGTGATCATTTCTGGGTGGATTTATATGTGTGTGCGCGTGTATGACTGAATAAAAGGAAAAACAAATCAGTTTATCTAAAAAAAAAAAAAGAAGTTTACGTTAGTGAGAATACATGCTGAAACTGCACTAACACGAGTACCAATCAGATACATAGTGAACCATCAAGATGTTACAGCAACATGTGTGTCAACATATCTGGCATCGATGTAGAAGACTGCATATTGTTTATGTTCCAAAATCAGTGGTAATTGTTATTGGTCTGAAAAAACCTCAGTTTTTCAGCTGAGGATGCCTCAAAGATGGAATTTAGTTTGTGTTTTTAATATGAACATCTGCTGCTCCAAGTTGTGTTGAAAGAAAAAACAACATGTCTGGCTTCAGAAAGCTTAACTAAATGCAACATGTAAGCTCAAATGTTTCAAATCCTGGGCTTTGTGTGTTTTATGTACTTGAATGATTTGTGCCAAGTTTCCTTACCTGTTGAATTACTTATATTTTTCATTTGAAAATGGTGTCATTTAATGCAAAAATGTGTGATTATATGGATTCACTTCAAACCAAGCTGCCATCACATTGGCCTCAAGTATCTGCTACTATAAGGTTAGTCTTATTGACTGGAGCAGTCAAGAACTAGCACTGATGCATTAGATATTTGCTGAATAATGACACTAATAGTGAAATTATTCGCCATTAAACCCAATGGGGTATAGGTGCTCTATTGGTAGCGGTTTACAAAGAAACATAAGAAATTCAAATTAATTCTCAGTCAACAGCAGATCTGAAAAAGTGTTTCAGTTAGTCAGAACACATCCTGAAACTGCAATAAAACAATAAATGTCCATTAGTGGATGCTAAATATCCCAAGCAGAACATCCAAATCTAAACTCAGCCGAACTCTTCAGCTGAATAATTGCTAGAGGAAAACTCACAGGAACTTGTTGGTGACGGACAGGACCACACAGTCGGCTGGCTTCCTCTCCTCCTGGACCTGCTTGTAGAACCTCTGGTACAGAGCTTTACGTCTGTCCGCCGGAGTGACGACCTCGGTTTTGACAGGCGGGTTCAAGACTTTAAGAAATTTGGGAAGGGGTAGCGGGATGGGTGGAGGAGAGTGCACATTTAGATGATGGGAGTAATTTAAGTTACCAGGAGTAGTAATTTTATATTAAGAACATAAAAGGGACTGCATGATGAAAATGAAAGTCTCACCACTTGGCTGAGGTTTGTATGCCTCAAACTTGACACTAGTGGAGTAACCTTGAAGCTGTTCCAGTTCTTCATAACTAGAAATGGAGCAAAACAAGTTTCAATGTGCAGAATTTCATCGAGTTATTCTAGGCGGTTATATTATGCGGATTTTTGTTAACTGAAAATATTAAGCCCCGTTTAAAAACTGGAGAGGTAGATACAGTAACGTAAGCAAAGGTAGCAGGAATTTTCACATCATTTCCTCTTATGTATATGCAAAGTATTTTATAAATATTTGCACAGTTGAACTCCTGAAATGTGTACATTTGTAAAAGCTGACCTAAAAAACAGAAAAACCCCAACAGGTGACGACGCAACTGATGCAGCACATACTGCAGCAAAAACCACAGCAGCCAACAGTGGAGTACAGTATTCAGAGTGACAGCAATCAGATAAGACTTATCCACTTCCTTCTAACTTAGAGTAACTTCTACACATAAACACACAACAGTAGAAACTGAAAACTTACCAAATAAAAACAAAAGTAATATTTTTAGGAACTAATTTCTGAGAAAAACAGAACCAGATCTGAACTTAAAAATAAAAAAGACTATTTAAACAGCCCAAATAAACACTGAAAATCCTGCTGCAAAACAATATTTAAACAGACAGAAGCTGTACTGTAGGCCTTTTGATCAAAGCCATGAGGTGAAAGATTTCCAACCTAAAGATGAGGTTCTGTTTTTGTACAGCAGATGGCATCATAAGGGGAGGTCTCAGAAAAAACTGCAGAAACACACACTTAATGGACCTTTCCAAGCTCTGCCGAGAAACGCCCCTCTAAAACCCCACATGACTACATGTCTCGCAAGCAAGGCCTCACGTTGCTTAGTTTCTATGCGTAATTTCATTTCGACTTACTCTCTGCAGAGCATTTCTGAGTCGATTAGTTTAGCATTTCTGCTGGATTTTCACAAAATATCAGCCACGACAATGGACAGGGGAATCAACAAGTTCATGTTATCATTTTTGGATGACATCAAGGTGTTTGAGCCAGAATGCCTCCAACATTGTGCTCGTCACAGCTAAATGCTAGCGGTTGATGAGGAAAACTGCAGATCCTCACACCCTTAGCATAAATATAACTGTTGACAAGATCACTGACGTCTATTGTTCTTGCAAGGCTGGGTAAGTCGGGCATTCATGGTTTTTGAGGGATCAAATGTGCCTAGGCTTGATACACGGTACATGGTGCAAGCGTGGCTAACACAATTACAGTTTAGTAAAAAGCCTTTTCAGGTGAAATAAAATCTTTAATGTGTGTCAGATACGGAACACATTGCATATTGATCTGTTCAGCTAACGTAAGGCTGTAACAGACAGGATTCAAGGTGTAGAAGTTGTATCTGTGCTGCCATCATGCTGTACTTGGCTAAAAGGTTTTCATAATGGATGTGTTTATTATTGACTTTCTTTTTTTCATTCACTAAACACAAAGAAAGCAAAGCAATAATACTTACGCCAGCAGACAATCCTTTGTTCTTATTGATCCTACGACTGTTGAGCTGCAAATGCATCGTGAACAAGCTTTGATCTAAGCATTCCGTTTCAGATTTTGGAAATCTGTGAATTTTAGTTCCTCAAACACGATCAGGATACCTGACATCACCTGTACAGATTCCCCACCGACAGTGGAGAATCCATTGTTTTTAGAGTCCTGACACAAAAACTTTCTGCTGGTCTGCTAGTCCACAATGTACATCAGCATGTATTTACTATTGTAGCTTGTGTTTGTGAGATGGTCAAGCACATGGTAGCTGGCTGTAATGTAAAATTGGCATTAGCCAATAAAACGTGGCCCCTGTGATAAGGTCCATGTGAATCTAAACAGGCTGCAATATACCTCATGAGATGAGAATCTGGATAATGGAGACTTTCCAAAAATGAATGAAAAAGTCAAAGTGAAGCTTGACTGCTGTGGAGAAAAACTTCCCCATTTCCTTCTGAAGACAAACCAAGTTCATATTTTTCTTCTACTCAACAAAGCCCTCCTGGGGACATTGGGACTTTTTTTTCCTTTTACATCCCCTCACAATAATCTACTGATCAGTTCATGCGGCATAATTAAATACTGTAAAACTTTCTTACGGTGGCCGGCGTACTTTCTGCTTTAATACAAGGTTATGTAAGGTTTTTCCATGGACTATTTCTGAGTTATTATCACGAGGTAATAAGTCATCTGATTGTGTCTCTGTTATGTTCGTCTGAATGGTTTAAAAGGCTGCTTTCAGTGCCGCTCAATCTGAACCTTAACAGACATAAACATACAGTAAATAAATTGAATTTCAATCTGTTTTCTGCACCAAAGAGTTAATAATAATAAAAACGTTTTCACTGAGGCTCTATAAGAGCCATATGAATTAAATAATTATTGATATGACAGAAGCAGCGGCTTTGACACCTGATGGTGGGTGTGTGGATGTTGGCGTGACTGTCATGAAATATGAATGGGAAGGTGACTGGCTGCTGGCTCTGTGTGTATGAGTAAGGGGGTCAGTCTGCTCAGTTCAGAGCATGATAATCAAAATTAAATAAATTGATAATTGTGACAGAACAAAGAGGAAGTTTGGAGTTGATTGATACACGGACAGATGCGATTCCTTGACTCAACCCAGTACGTTGCTCTACTACCATTAGTTTGCTGTGTTTTATAATAAGACGTCCATGTTTATGTATGTTAAGGCTAAGAACGGCACTGAAAGTAGCTCTTTAAACCATTCAGACGAACAGAACAGAGACATAATCAGATGACTTATTACCTCGTGATAATAACTCAGAAATAGTCCATGGAAAAACCTTGCATAACCTTGTATTTAAGCAGGAATTACGCCGGCCACCGTAAGAAAGGCTTACAGTATTCAATAATGCCGCATGAACTGATCAGTAGATTATTATGATATTTAATATTTAGTAATATTTGACAGACGGAGCCACTTCTGCTCCACCTGGTAGTGACTCTCACACCGAACCTCTGCTTAAAGCTGCAGCATCTAACTTAAAAAATACATTTTACATA